>JAPCYS010003644.1:0-29225 GCA_028641055.1 Alopecurus myosuroides
CCATATTGATCTCCAGGACCTGTTCCAGCTTAAGTATGAGAGGACTTCGATGGCTGATATGGCAGCCGCATTGATCGAGGAGGCATACCGTGACATGAATAAAAAAATTCCCACTTGACAGCACAATTTTCGGGAGAAGAGCCTCCTTGACAAGATCATAAAATAGAGACTAAATGAAAAAGGAAATCAAAAAATAAAAAAAATAAAAAAAATTAGTCCCGGGTTGTATTACCACCCGGGTCTAAAATTCCTCCAGCCAGAGCGGCCCGTGGTTGGCCTCTAGTTCTAGTTCGTGACCCTTTACGGCCAGGGACTAGAGGCTCGTTTTCTACCGGTGTACTAGCTATCAAATATGTTTGGCCCTTGCAACCAGAGAGAGAAAGATTCAACTTAGAGCCCGTTTGAACTTTCGTTTCATGTCATGAAACTGGCGCAGTAGTCGGATCCATAAAATGTTTCGGTCGAGAGTGAAAAACTCGCTTGGTTTTGTCGTTTTAGTATCTATTCATGCCTGGTTTTGCGATGAACTCTAAAAATAATTACAGACCACGGGATACCCGAAATGAAACCGGCAAGAATGAAGAGATATAAATGAGTGGTGCTCATGTGTGGCTTGAAGAATATGTGCTCCTTAATTTGATGGAAAGATCCAGAGAGTGGCGAGGGACAATGTGTGTAGTCTCGGAGAGAATCTATAGTGCCGTGACATGTGTTGATGAGAGAGGCACTCAGGGTACGTGTTGTTTCGAGGGCTGATTATTTTCATGCCCATGTTTCGCTTAGTTTTCCTCATTTTTATCCCGCTCTCTTAACTTTTCTCATTTTTCCTACTGCTCTCTTTAAAGACTCGCAGGCGGCCAAGGGGGGTGTTTCCGTATGGTCAACCACGTTGGACCATAGCTTCACCTGACTAGTGGGCCGGCCTCAGCCATTCATATGGTCAACCACGTTTGACTGTAACTAGTGGCTGCGGCGTAGCAGTTGTGGGCTTTCACGACAGTAGTCATCGAAGGATGGCTCGTGAGTTCGTAGGAATTATGAGACTTACGAGTCGTCGAGATTGATTTCAATGCGAATAATCACGATGTACCCAGGTTCAGCCCCTCGATATGAGGTGAATACATACTCCTGCCTTGCTTTCTCTCTTTCTATTATTAATGGGGTCTCGATTACAATGGGCGCTCTAGGCGAGTTGTCTATTGAGATCTAGTTTGTTCTCTACTTGAACCATGGAGTCACCTTATATACACGGTGACTTGCGGGGCCTTTACAAGACTCTACGTGGAATCCTATTTGGACTAAAGGTCTGTACAACAAGTGTGTTCTAATTACAACATGGTGAGTAACCACCTTATCAGGAATATGCCAAATGAAGGTATTCTCCGGCATTGTCTAGAAGTCGGCCTGCTAGGGTGGCGCAACGATGGTGAAGCGGAAGGCTTCACCGGGCGTCCTAGAAGGTCGACGCATGGTAAGGGGGAGTCTAGAAGACCTGGACTATGGCCCAATATGTAGTACGGTTTGGAGAAGAAACCGGACGCCTTGACGTCCACGATTAGAGATAGTTTCTAATATGAATAGTTTCCTTTCATTTAAGCCTTGGTCTACATCTCTATATAAAGTCGGACGGGAACCTTCCTAGAGGCAAGAGAGATCATACTTACATGTTTTACCTTGTACCTCGGGCTTTAGACCTCATATAGTGAGATTGCAGAAGTAGGGCGCCGCCATTGTTGCGACGTCCTAAACTCGGGTAAACCGAGTCTTCACCACTAGCAACTTCCCTACTTCTAGTACCCATGTTTTACTTCCGAGTTATGGCACCCCTGTCACGAACCTTACTACGAACACTCAACAGTTGGTACCCAATATGGTGCTAGTAGCGTTTGGATTTATGTTCCGAGAGGGACTAATTGGCGGAATCGGTGACACAATCACGACCGGGAGCCTCAAGTTCGACGAGTATGGTGCACACATGATCAACAACAGCTCCTACATGTGCGGAACGGAACCATCTGGTAAGTGCTTGTGTCCTTCCTATTGCATCCTCTGATATCTTCATAGGTTGAACGATGGAAGCACTTGACAACCAAGGGTATCAGGTTCGGTGCGAGTACTGATGGACTTAACCATTTGTCGACTAGATCAGCACACATATCACCTAGCCGTGTTGTATGGATGTACAACCTCCCCTGGCTGGGCATGAAGAGAAATTACATACACATGAGAACAATAATTTAAGGACCCATACAACCAGGGAACACTATTAATCTATATCTCCAGGTATTGAAAGATGAGCTAGAAAAATTATGGGATGAGGCATAGATGGGACGCCAACGCATGACAAGATTTCTATATGAAATTAGCGTTGATCACGAGGGTGCATGAATTTTTTGGTTACGGATATGCCTCTGGCCACCTATGTCACGGATATTTCGGATGTCTGAAGTAAATGGATGATATAGAGTATAATTAAGCAACTGCCGAAAGAGGTCTGGTCTTCGACAACCGTGTTACGAGGCGTCCAAGGTGGCCTGAGGATCCAGACGACTGATAACCCACAAGTATAGGGGATCGCAACAGTGTTCGAGGGAAGTAAAACCCAAATTTATTTGTTCGACACAAGGGGATCCAAAGAATATTTATCAGCATTAACAACTGAGTTGTCAATTTAGCTGCACCTGAAAGTAGACTTGCTTGCAACAATTTATCAGTGGTAACATTTTTGTAGCAGCAGAAGTAGTAAAATAGTAACAATAGTAGCAATCGTGATAACAAAAGTAGCAATTGTGAAAACAGCGGGATGAAAGTACCATAGGCATAGAGGATGGATGAGCGGGCGTTGCATGGATAAGATAGTTCATATAATAATAACGTGGGCATTGCAGATAATAATAATAAAGCATCCAAGTTCTAGGAAAACCATAATCATGTGTTCCAATATAGTCTTACGTGCTCGCAATGAGAAACTTGCACAACATCTTTTGTCCTACCAGCCCGTGGCAGCGGAGCCTCTAGGGAAACTACTGGTAATTAAGGTGCTCCTTTTAATAAAGCACCGGAGCAAAGCATTAACACTCCGTGAATACATGTGATCCTCACATCACAGCCATCCCCTCCGGTTGTCCCAATTTCTGTCATTTTGGGGCCTCGGGTTCCGGACAACATTATGTGTAAACAACTTGCACGTATGATCAAGAACATAATTATACTCATAAAACAATAACATGGATTATACTCATCAAGATCATGGCACTCTGGCCCAAAGTGACAAGCATTATGAATAACAAGTTGCAACAATGGTGTATAACACTAACAACGGATACTAGGCACTATGCCCTAACAATCAGGCATTATTAAATGAACAATATCATCCAATCCCTTCCATCCCTCTCAGCCTACAGCGGGGTTTACTCACACATGGACGGGGGAATCATGGATGGTTGATGGAGAAGGAGTGGCAGTGTCGATGATCTCCTTCGAATCACCGTCCCGGCAGGGTGCCAAAACATGAATTTCTGATCTCCGAATTGGGTTTCGAGGCGGCGGCGGTGCTCTGTTGTGTTTCTGTTGAATATGACGAACCCATTCGCGTTTTAGGTTTACGGGGTATAAGTAGTCGAAAGGGGGGCCCGAGGGGATGGCTGTGGCCCCCACACCACTAGGTTGCGCGGCCTAGGGCGGAGCCCAACGGTGGTCTGGGCCACTCCTTGCCCCCCTCCATGTGTCCTTCTGGCTCCCGAGGTCTTCTGGTGATATAAGCTCAATGGGATCTTTTTGGGTATTTTTCCGAAAGTCGATTTTTTTGCACAAAAACAAGACACTAAAATAATTGTGCTGAAAACAGCGTCAGTCCATGTTAGTTGTATCCAAAACTCACAAGTTTAGAGGAAAACGATAGCAAAAGTGTTCGGAAAAGGAGATACGTTTTGGACGTATCAACGACGTGTGGAGAAGGTATGGATCTGTTTAACGTAAAGATGAGACCTGAGGGCTTCGACGTAAGAGGAGCAACGTCAAAATCAATAAATTTGTTAAAATATTGAAAAGAGTGCCATGCGTCACATATAAAGGAAACTATAGTTATGAACAAATATCATTAATTTCACAATAAAGGCAATAATTTTCCTAATTGTATTTTCCATAGCCGGGACAGACCGCGTCACTGAGATGGGCTCGCCCAATTCGGGCGGAGCACCGGGCTGAGCTCCAGGGAAAGGGGGGAGGGGAAGATGGGAAAAGAGTAGTGTAGCCTCACCCTAGCTCGTCCTCAAGTCTGAATAGCCAAGTAGAACGGTAGGAAGCGAAACGATAAGTCGGATGTGAGTGGTGTGAGACGTTTAGAGATTGTAATTAAGAAAAAACCGTTAACGTATCATAAAAATATTTTTAACAAAACAATAATTATTTGATGAGGTGCACATTTGGTGAGGTGAAATGTGTCATGCTTAGAGAAGTATGGTGAGTTGATCTTATTTAGTTATAGAGGATATGAGGGAACTCTCCTTTGCCAACTCCATACCGGGTAGCCGTTGACAATTTATGTGTTATTCTCTTCATCGTACGTTTTCCTTGCCTCTTAAAGGTGTGTACCGTGATAATAAGATATTGTTCTCCTTATGTATTGCACATCATCTATACAATACAAAAATGTTATACATTAGATTATCTCTTAGTATCATTGCTCATAATTAATGCTCGTGTGTATATAAAAGTATACAATGATTGAAACCAATTAAGAAAATTTGTTACGAGATATGGGACCCGACACAACATGACGAAGTCTTGTTTTTTACACTAAAAGAAGGGATCTTGGCTAAAATAAGGAAAATGCGGAAAAAGCCCAACTTAAAAAATGCCCCCCGTGCTGCTCCTCTCGAGCAGCCCGGGCGAAACCCTAGGCGTCCGACCCAGCCGCCACCCACCTCATCTCCTCCCCCTACCACCATCGGAGGGATCCAATGGGCAAAGACCGCGCGGCGCGGCAGTGGCGGGGCATCCTTCCTCGCGGGCCTCTCTCTCTCTCCTGCTCTGTGTCCAGGTGTGTGGCGGCGTCGTGCGGCCCCTCGTAGGCGGGGAGTCTCCGTGAGGGAGATTTCGGCGTCGTGCTGCCCGGCCTCCTCCGTCTCGCCCCCCATTCCGCCTCGGTGCTCCGCTCCCATGCAGAGCATGGTTGCTCGCGTCGGTGCTGGCAGACCATGGCAGCAAGGTGGTGCGGGTCTGCGTCGAGATGGACAGCAGCGGATGAGGTTCCGGCATTGCGGCTGCTGCGGGATCTGGGCCACGGCCCTCCAGCTACCCTTCGCCCTATGGGGTCATCTATAGGTCTGCCATAGTTAGATCCGGTGGCCCGTGTACATCATGTCTATGGCTCTGTGGAGGTGATGCGGCCGGCCTACTTCGATGCTACGTTTGAGGTGCTTAGCCAAGCAAAAGCCTTATGGACGGCGGCGCAGCTAGTGCCATTTTCCTCCCTGGAGGCATCCTTTTTGGTTTGTGATCCTTTCTCGCCGGTGCTCCAAGAGTAATCTCGGACCCAAATTTATTTGGGCGATGATAGCGCCCTTTGCGTCGTTCTTCCTCCTTGGAGGCATCGCTTTGGAGCCTGTCCTGCATCGTACAAGATTGCCTCTCGTCTTCTCGCCACACCTTTGGCTAGTATCCAGCGGGATGGGTCAGTGGTCATGGTGGCCCACGTAGAGCTTCGGGGTGACCTAGGGTGGCCTCGGCATGCGTTGCCCTTCGACCACGGGGGCTCCACAACGGTGTCGTCGCACAACCTTGGCTATCCGACGCCCTTCGACTTTGTTTGATCTCGGCGACACATCGCCCTTTGGCTACGCTGGCTGCACACCGGTGTCATCACACTGCCTCGGCTATCCGACGCCGTTCGACCGTGCCAGTGAAATCCCTTTGTGTGCTCTTGTTGTGCTATCCACGTATTATGCTACCTGATATGTTGCAAACGTATCTATAATTTTTTATGCACCATGCTTGTTTTCTATATGTTTTCCCTATGTTTTTCTATGTTTTCTGTCATTTATTGGATTAACCTATTAACAAGATGCCCAATGCTAGTTTCTGTCTCTTTTGTCTTTGAATTGCAGAAAAGGTCCAAAAGATGAAAGTGCTAGGAATTGGCTGAAAATTTACGACGATTTTTTATTCACCGGAAGACCCCGGGAACCAGAAGGAGACCCGTAGGGGGCCACAGGGCCTCCAGGGGGCACCAGTCGCACCCCTACCCCCTTGGTCGCGCCTGGGACCCAGTTGGGGACCCTGGACACCGCCTCGCGTCGCCTCTTCGCCGATAAAATCCCTCTTGACCTAAAATAGAAGATCACCAGAGGATTTTCTAGAAACGCTCCGAACTCCGCCGCCATCAAAAACCCTATTTTGGGGGACATAAGTCTCTGTTCTGCCACTCTATCGGGACAGGGAAGTGTCCCCGGAGCCATCTTCATCGACATTGTTTCCTCCCACGATGATGCGGGAGTAGTCCCTCCTCGGGGCTGAGGGCTCATGCTAGTAGGTATGTGGTTATCTCTCTCCCATGATGTGATCTCAATTGTGATCGTGAGCTATGTCAATGTAGTTGAATACATGATGTGTTCCCCTTTATTATGTAATGTTAGACTGAATTTTGGAATCATGAGGTATTCTTGATGTTTGTGTTGAGTATAATCTTCATAGTGCCAAAGTGACAGCGAGGGTGTTGTGTCTGTATTAGAAAGATGATATTCAAGAGTTAAGTTGTGGTGTTTGTTAATACTATATTTAGATTCTCAAAGTGATGGGGTTGGATTGTTCATTGATGGGAACATGAACTTTAAGGTGTTCTTGTGTAGCCCTACGCAATTCTCATCCTATTTGATCTATCTTGAATATTGTTAGAAGAAATATCATGTGTTTAATTATGTTAATATTGTTGAGAGTTGCCACTAGTAAAAGTACGATCCCTAGGCCTTGTTTACTTTCAGTTTTACTATATGTTTGCTTGATTTCATTTTATTACAGATTAATACACCTTGTTTTCCCATCCATATTACCCATATTTTACCATCTCTTCGCCGAACTAGTGCACATATACCACTGACAATTGTATTGAGTGTGTTAGGGGCACAAGAGACATTTGTATCTTAATGGCAGGGTTACTTGGGAGGGATACACTCAACCTATACCTCCGTGCGATCGATAAACGTTTGGTTACTCACTTGAGAAAAAATTGTTGCTGTCATACAAACCTCTGCGATTGGAGGCCCAACGTAGTCTACAAGAGTAGTAACGTGTACTAGACATCGCTACCTTCCCCATTGGGTTGCTTGCCTTCGATGCTGAGGTTCTCACGGAGATCCTCCTCTGGCGGATGGTTTGAGGTACTCGAGGTGGCCTCACAGGGGGTATCGATTGGCTTTGTATGCTAACCTTCCACTCCCTTTGTGTTTCCCTCTTGTTCTAGTTTTCCTTTTGTATTCTCTTCCCTTGTATCTCCGTGTAATCTCTTCAATCCGTTGTAAGAACATAGCCCGCCGAGTGGAATGGAACAAACGGTCTCTCCAAGTTAGTAATCATGCTACATGACTTCGCTAAGAAAACCGACAAGATTCAGTTATCATGTTACATGACCGCGCTAAGAAAACCGACAAGAAGATTTACGTCAATGTGGGATCTCTCCCATGTCATGAATTTGACAAATTCCATACATATATGTTGCAGTTGCACATGTTAAATTGGTACCCCCTCCGTCCAATTTTTAAGACATTTCAATTTTATCCACATATATTCTGAAATAAGTAAATATAGACTTATTTTATACATAGATCCACTCATTTTACTATGTAAGTGGTCAAAATTGAAATGGAAAATATTGTCTTACAAAAGTGAACGGAGTAAATATGCTTGGCTATCTCTCGCCTATATACAGTCCAAGACCTAGGAAGAACATGGATAATAACAATTCAACACATATATCCAAGACCTAGGAAGAAAATGGACAATATCAATTAAACAGATAACTGATTTCATTCTGATTCTCTTCTAAACACACTGCTCTCAAAGAGTGAATTTTACAGCATAGTTTCAATCAAAAATAAATCAAATGCCGCATATGTTTCACATGTGTGTTACGAGGTGTAAGTACAATCAATTATTATTAACAGTACATTAAGCTTACAATTATGCCTTTAAATACAAAGGATGTTCCTCTCCCACACAGTTACATCTGTTTGATCTAGCAACCACACTAAGCCTCTTAATTTAACACAAATCTATACTTATTTTTAGCCAGACCCTCACATTGCTCCCCGCTCTAGCAGCTCCCATCTGAAATTTGGTGCCGCGTAAACCTTGGGAAGGGTATGGAGCAGTATGCCGACGCAGACACAGATCACAGCGACGCCCATCACTGTGAACATTGCTGGCCTGTACAGGAAGGTCCTTGCGAATGAACTGGGGTACATCCGAGCCTGACGGCTACAGATGTTGCACTTTGGCGCGGATGATGGTGACATCGGCATGCTTTTGCAGATCTCGAGGCTAATATCACTGGGCTTCACCCCGTCAGTTATTACGGGGCACATGCTGCTGGGAACGCCAAGGACGACATGACCTTTGACAAGATGGTTATCAATCTTCTTCTGGACCAGATTCATGTAATCATCGTAGCCCCTCTGGCGAGCATAGTCTTCAGGCGTGAAGCCTGTCTCATCTCGCACATTTCTCCAGGCGTTGAGTCCAACCTACAAGAAGCAACAGCAGGGAGGTTAGACAGGATCTTCAAAATTAATTAAACAAACTAGCCTTAGGAAGTAATGCATGTGCTACAGCATCATTTATTTTCTGTTCAACGTTTTAATTGGTGTCACTCTGTGCTAGTGTTAAAAGATCAAAGAGAATCTTAAATAACAAGTTGTCATTGTTGTATGCCTGGATGCCTGTAGCTTAAACGTACTGTCAATAAAACTCCAGGTTCAAGAAAATAGGAAAATAGGAAAATAAGAACATGAGCAAGTAAGTATTTGAATCATATTCCACAAAGTAGATGAGGGAATACCAGTCCAGGGTCATCAGTCAGTGCATCCAATACTTTCTCTGCATCACTGGTAGCAGCTGCTATATGGAGGGGTGTAAATGTAGAAGGGCCATGAGCATCAGGTCTGAATAGGTATGTCTCTGCAGTTTCCTTCAAGTTCCTTTTCGGCTTGTATCTCAGCAAAAATCTAACCATTCGGACTGATTTCCCTCGCACAGCAGCGTGCAGCAAATTTTCTGACAATACCACCTCTTTTGGAGACTGCAACCCAGTATCAACAAACCCATCAAATAATAAATCTAACAGCATTTTGGTCACAGCACACCACTCCTGCTCCAAGGCGAATATACCAAGATTCCTGAATCTTAACAGGTTAAAGGTTGCTGCAGGAAGCTCTGCTTCATCATGCTTGGAAATTATATTCACTCTATGAAGAAGCCAGCCAAGCTCATTTAGAAACTCAAAAGCTTGATTCCTGGTATTGCCATCATCTGCCGGTTCCTGACTAGATGACTTGAATATGCTCTCCAGCGCACAAACCTCGAGCATACATCTTGCTCAGCGATTATGAAGGGGAAGAAACCATTGCTGAATCCACTATCTTCAACCTGAAATTGTCAATGATATTCAATGAATTCAAAATAAGTTAGTTATGAGTGGAAAACAAAAACTATCAAAACAGAAGCAAATGTGTCATAATTGTACCTCTATGAACCCTCTGCCTCTTGAACCAGGTAGAGAACAAGAGAAGCTGAGATATTCAATATCTTCATGCTCAGTGTCATCAGCTACAACAGCTGTATCTTCCTCAAATATACAACGCCCTTCAATTGAGCAAATTAGCCTGCGAACATGACATTGTGTATTTTTAGATAAAATGAAGTCATATTCATCTTCTGCAAGAATGAGTGTATCTAAATTGTATATGATAAAGTACCTCGAGGAATTACTGACTAAGTTAAAGCCTTCTACCCTGAAATTAACTGTTGCTGAATAGGGAGCAGCAACTGGACTAACACATACAACTTCACAGTAATGATGAGAATTAGGTGCCAGTGGTCTGTCCAACATAACTTGACCTGCAGTAATATGACCATAAGGTATTAGCAAAATCAGATGTAAAGCCTAAACAAGACCTGAAAGCTATGCAAGAATATACAAGAGATTGGACTCACCATTGTGCATAAAGGCAAGTTGATGCCGTACCATCACAAATACCAAACCAGATGCCCAAAAGTTATCAGTGGAACTACTCGAAAGCTTATCCAGGTATAAGCTCATATTCCCAGAGAGCTGTAGAAAAGATATATGATCCACAAGCCAGAAAAAAGATCACTATCATGATAAAAAATGATTATATGAAAGAAAGGTACCTCTCTCCATGCAGATTCAACTAACCGAAGATATACTGTCAGTATAATACAGCCAGGTCTAATATAGCTCTCTATATCAGTAGGGCTAGTGGACAACCAACCAAGGATCTGAAATTCAGGTTTAAGTGTTAGAATCAAGATATGCTGTGATTTGCTGAGAGAATCCATAGTTACCTGTGATCGCAAAATTGGAGGCAAATCGCTAGGAACTTTCTCAAAAAGCTTGAATACAATTTTATCAGTCCGACACTGCAAGCAATACAATAACACTGTACGTCAGAGGTAGACAGACGTTCTGGGAGGAAAATAATACAAAGTGTAAGCATAATTTAGGAGTAAATCCAAACTGAATATTAAGATAGCACTGACATTCTGGATGTCTGCAAGTATATACCAATAAGACTAATGTTGTCAACAGAGGTTCTCCTTTTTCATGATACCCTTATACAGGTTTAACAGCTGCTCAGTTAGCTTTGAGGATTTGGAGTATTCATATGGCATAATGCACCACGCAGATGTGATCAATCAGTTATTTATTAGGTTGAAGTCAGTATCATTGATACCTACTTCGTTGGCGCAAAGAACATTCAAATTTACTCTTGGAGACTTGATGAGCTTGGTTCTTGATATATCACTATTTCTAGTAGAGTAATTGGAACAATGTGCACGTGTAGAAGTAAATAGGTTCCAACTTCCAACACTACGGCTAGTAGTTATATCCTCAAAGCAAAGCAAGTGGAAAAATAATCTAGTCCTGCATAAACTAAACATATTTTGACATATCACTCCAGTGCTCCCCCTTCAATAGCAAACATTCCAACTGCATTCAAGATTACCTAAGATAACTTTCTACCTTCGTACCTTATTAATTATTATGTAATTTTGGATGTTGAGTTGCGGATTGTTTGTGAACCTGTTCTCAGGTCATCAAATTGTGAGTTGCATGCTAGCATTTGACAACAATTATATCAATTACCAATCATAATGTACTCATGAATTGACCTTTTTCCCGTAACCATAATTTTTTTTATTAATTTATACATATTAAATATCTATTATATATACAGACTATCTGTGTTTTTCGTAAAATTTTGATATCTGGGCAACCTAGTATTTTCTTACAGCTAGTATCTTTGTGTTCCGTATTATTATCTTTTTGTTGGGTTTTCTCCACCATGAGTGTCATTCTACAGACGGGCCCTTCTTTGGCATTTTCTTCTAATACAAAAAACTTTCTAGTATTGGGTGTATTATAGAAAAAAAAAATCTAGTACTCCCAATTGGCAGGTATTGAGTAGTAAATTGGCAGGTAATGAGTTGATAATATCCCTATAAAAATCATTAAGTAGGTTGATGAGTACTGTTATCAATAGATAAGGCTGCTGCTGTATAGACTATGTCATACACTAATTGGAAATTAACCCTTAAGCTTTCGTTTATGGGCACATTGAAAGGAGAAAAATGGTAAACCTGAGCATCTCCATTTGAGCTTGACAATGACTGAGCTGACGTTGAATCTGAATTACCACTAGTCTGTGGTGGGCTTTGGGTAGAATCTTGCCGTATCCATGATGGACAATTCAAACCATTCTCAAAGCCTTCCACATCATTGCAAGTGTCATTCAAATCAAAATTCTTCAACTTGCAAGGTGAAGTATCTGTAAACAAACACAATACATACGTAAGCTAACTTTTCATGAGAAAACGTTTCCTGGAGGTTAAAAATGCTTGTATGCCCTACCGGGACTTGCCACCATGGCAGCCTTTGATTGTACTGGTATAATAGCAGATGGAGTCTGCCCACATTGAACACCATTCGCAAAAGGCACCTTGGAGTTAGATGGTCCTGCAGCCTCTGCTGCAGCATTATTCACCAAAGCATTAGCTGCTCCAGAGGTCCCAGTATTTGATCCATTTTGCATGCTCTGACATGCCTCCAGAAGTTTACAAAGTTCTTTTGGATCCAACGACTTGGCAACAGTCCCTAAGTTTCTCCAAAGATTGGATAGCAACTCCTGACCTTGTAAATGCTCTGTGTTCTCAGCTGCACGAAAAATGTTAATAGTCATGTCTCTTCCTTAGTATTATCATAAGGATAATTCTGAAGGGCATCAGTATGCTGGTAATAATCCAGTTTAGGCATAGACACTAATCCTAAACTATACTGTATTTAGCAAACAAGCTATCATTCACACCCATTGTAGCCCCGTAAAGTAGAAAGCTTCTAAGGCTAGACAGTTAAAATTGCAGGTATACCACTGCAAATTAAAGAAATGTGATGTACATCAGTCCTATTACACAGCAGATGCCAGAGCCTCCTGTAAGCAAATTAGAAATTGGACATAAAGCCATAGTAAACTTCAAGTACACCCAGCACCCTGATATATAATCATTATGGCCCTAAAAACACTAGTATTTCAATCAAAATATCCGATAAATCAGCACATTGGCTTTCGTGTTGCAACCACATCTACAAGAAAACGATTAAGAACACCAGCATAAGTCTTTCTGAGGTCAATCGAAGTAAAACTCAATCAAAGCTATGAATCAATATAATATCTGATGATTCAAGGAAAAATAAACTATACAAGTACCAGTATCTTTATATGCAGAATAGTTAACTGTGTAAACTACTCTAGCAAGTTTGAAACCTTCAAAACGTTACTTACAGTTCAAATTGGCACATATGCCAAGAAGACTCAGCAACAAATAACTGCTAACTTTGTCTTCAATAGGAGTCCCGCCAACAGCAATTTCAGGGCGGGTTTTCCTCCTCCGTTTATTATGGCCTGCTAAACGCCTACGACAGCTTCGCTTTCCTTCATCAAATTCTTGAAGAAGGTGAAATCTGCACATCATATTCAAGAGGATTTGCCAATACTTTAAAGGTGCACACAATGTGTCTATAATCATACCAGAAAAATAAATTGTGCAAATCAAATGCTGTCAAAAGAAGCCCTTGGTCATGGCCAGGATGAACTCTCTATGCCCTAAAAGTGTACAGTGGCTTCAGAGATATAAGTTGTTTAAGAACAAGAATGAATCAACAAAAGAAGGCCCTTCGTTTTGTCCATGTGCAGTTCAAAATATGCGCAAATTTAAGTTCTGATGTGACAATTACATTTTACAAGAAAGTATATGAAACTTAGTCATTAGTAAGTTGGATGGACTGTGTGAAATATATTATGTGCTCTCCCTGCAGGCAGTTGGTCTTTGGTTGCTAGAACAGTGCATACAAATAATTTTAGAAAACAATCTTCAATTTTTCTATCCGAGTAGCACAGATGTTTCCAAGCTTATCACCATCAGCTAATCCTCATGCATAGGAGGGAGTAGTAAAACTAAATTGATTCTGTTGAACAGAAAGAGAAAACTGAGTAATGAGTACAACAGTGCATCTGTACTTAGCAATTGCTTATAACTTATAGTCCATGCAAATTTGATAAACCAAATTCATGAATGCTGATATAGATGAATAATATATTCCCATCAATCATGTATTTATACTTTCCACACTGCCCCTCCGTTTGTGAATAGTGAATTATTCACTCCAGCCACAGGAGAGAATTAAGGCAAAGCTAACTTTTCTTGGATAACAATTTATGACCACTTTATTCCCAGCGAAAACGCCATAATTAAATATTTGTATACGCTCATACAGCCGTTAATGTTCTTGTTTTTTACTATTCCTACTCATTTTAAGTTGAAAACAACCTCGACATGCAGTTTCTGTTTCAGACTACAAATGAGAGTTTGCTTTAGTATAGCTGTCAGATTACGGTGATTCTAAGAAGATTGCGATGCGCTATAAATATATTTGAAGAAAATCAACAAAACTTGCATCACATATTCTACCTATACACTCCCACACGAACAAGTAAGTATATGTCGACAAAAGGTAATAGCAGTTCAAACATAAAACTAACCTGCTACATTGCTGGCAGAAACGCTGGACAGTATTTCCGACAACGGCAGTGTTGGCCTTAGCATGCATCTCGCAGACCTTGTGCCGCCTGTGGTAATCCTTGGCCGCACTAAGGTCCGCCCAGCAGCCCTCCACCTGGCAAGCCGGGCCATTTGAGCCTCCCCCCTGCACCCTGATCTTCTTACCATTTCGGTCCTCCTCATTAACATCACCATCCTCCACCGCTCCCCCGGCACCAGCGCCGCCCCCGATTCTCATGCTGAGCACCCTGCGACTGTTCCCCACCGGGTCCTCATCCTTCTCGTCGTCCTCGTCGTCATCAATGACCACCACGCGCTTCCTCTTATCGGAGTCACCTCGCACGGTACCATTGTTAAGCACCTCGAACCCCGGTTCCTCGGAGGAAGAAGGCGAGCTATTAAGCGAAAGGCCGATTGCCACCGCCGCAGGCACCGGCGTGGCGACAAAGCGCTCGCTGTCCCAGCTCCAGTCGTTGAGGTCCCAGCCAAACACCCTCTTCTCCCGCCTGGCCTGGTCAAGCTCGCCGCCGTACAAGTGGCGGCTCTGCGACCCGACCCTGGCCGCCTCCATGGCCTGTGCCCCACACCGAAACCCTACTGGAAACTCCTATCGAAACCAGCCCTCCTCAAACCGCCAAAATGCGCGGCAACCGCTGGGCCGAGAGATCTAGTCGCCTTCCCTCCCGCCCAAGTAGTCGACGAAGGTGACGCCGACGCAGCCGCGGATCCAGACCAACGAGACCCACATGCCCGCGGCGGGAGTCACCGTGAACCCGAGCTCATGCGGCTCGGACCGCCGTGGGGCGGGTCGGCGGAGCAGGCGGAGCGATCGAATTGGCGGCGGAGGCGGCGGGTCGGGGCGCGAATCGTGCTCCGGGAGGGTCGGGCCGGGCGAATTCCGCCGGCGCGGCGGCGAATTCGGGGGACGCGGGATTCTGGTGGGAATGCACTGGGGAGTAGCGGAGGGAGAACAGAGGAGGACTGGGGAGGGGAAAGAGCAAGGCGGGGGATGGTGGAGGCGGATGGGGACGCTTAGCGCGACGGCCCCGTACAAATAGGCCCGCCAAAATGGTATGGCCACGCGGCAGCCTACACGATGTTTTGCGCCCCGAGCCGATCTATCTCATCATTGGTTTGAATGTTTGATCAAAATTTTGAAACAAACGGTCAGATTTAAACGGTCATGTAAATATGGAACGTTGGAGTGTTGTATTTTGCCTCTTTTTCCATAGAGGCCTAAGGGTTATCCGGGATTCCTCGCTTCTTTATTTCTCACCGTAGCATTTCTGTAAGGACATCTACATAAGGCTGGTGCCAGTGGGGGCTGGAAGCGAGGCGATATCGCCCGAGGGTGGGCGAGAGAGAGGCTGGAGGGGGGCGAGACGGTAGCCGCGGGCGGTGGCGCCATCGCCCGGCAGTAGCGCCTGCTACCGCCCGGCTACCGCCCGCGCTGGCGAGGGGAGAGGGGCGGGAGGGGGGCGAGAGGCGGGCGAGAGGGGGGATGCGTTGGCAGCCACGGGCGAGAGGACGTGGCGCCCGCTGATTGGTCCACGTGCACTGGCATTTTATTTGGAATGTCTAAAAAATCGAGTGAAATGGTGATGTGGAGGAGAGAGAAGTGAGAGTGGGGACTATAGCCCGTGCACTGGCACCGTGCCGTGAGAGTGGGGTGATAGTGAGGGCAAAAACTGACGTGGCGAGGCTATAGCCCGTGATGCACTGGCACCAGCCTAAGAGGGCGGCGATGTTAAATCGTAAGTGAGGTCACTGATTATAGAAACGTCCATACGTTCATGATAGATGGGTGCCAAAGTATGCATCCCATGGTTACGTCATTTCTGACTCTTGAATCGTCCAAACTGGGTTACGTAAGAGCGGCGGAAACGTTCAAGAATCTACGTAATGTGATAAGTGGCCATTTATGATTTGATATACATATCTAATAGGTAATGCCCGTCACAAATATTTACGTAGGATATATTATCTGGCAACCTCCGCTATTGAAGGGCCGACGGACGTATGCAAGTCTTTGAGTCTTCGGTTTATAAACAACCGTAATTACATTAATACCATAGTAAAAGTAGAAGAAGAAACTATGAAATAGTATAGGTGAGTACACATATTAAAGAAGCACCCATGTGTACACGAAATCCATCAATATGCCAAAGTATGCGGCACATGAGAGATTGATCTTGTGAACGGCCAAGATTACGTCATTTGGTAGATACAAGCAACGACACACGTAATGTGATAAGTATCCATTGTGCCATATGCGATGGTTTGCAAGCTTTCTAACATTCAATGCTTGCCAAAAGGCTTTGTGTTGGAGATATCATCTTGAAATTTCGTTATAAAAGGGACGCTGGATGTGAGCCAGCCAAATGTGAGTCTTGAGTTTCACATAATATAATGTATGTAATATATTATAGAAAAACTGGTCAAAAGTATGAATTGTATTTTATGTGACATATTTCTATTTGATAATTATGTGTTATATGGATATATTTGATAAATATGTGACAAATGATGCATATTTTATTCATTTGATAATTCCTTACTTCTTTATTTCTCACTATAGCATTTGTGTAAGGACATTTACACAAGAGGGGTCCCAATGTTAAGTGGTAAGTGAGGTCACCGATTAGAGAGAAACATCTAGATTCTCATGATAGATGGGCATGACATTGCCAAAGTACGCATCCCATGGAAATTTGAATCTTGTGAACAGTCGGACTTACGTCATTTCTGACTCCTGAATCGAAACCCATCCAAAGTGGGCTACGTAAGAGGGGGCGGAAACATTCAACATGCCACGTAATGTGATAAGTAGTCATTAATGGGTTGATACATATCTACTAAGTAATACTCGTCTCTATGCTTTACGTGCAGATGTCATCTTGGAACCTCCGCTATTAAAGGGACGATGGACATATGCAAGTCAAAATTTGAGTCTTGCGTTTATAAACAATCATAATTACATTAATATCATAGTAAAAGAGATAAAAAAATAACATAGTAAAAGTAGAAGGATAAAATATGAAATATTATAAGTGACGACACAAATTAGATAAGCATCCACGTGCCAGTGACACTCATACCTATGAAAAAGCATGCAGCCCATGAAAGATGATCTTGTGAGCGGCCAAGATTACGTCATTGAAAGTGCAAGATGGTCAACTAGAGGGGGGGTGAATAGGTGACCTACAAAATTTTACTCCTTTTTCACTTTTAATGAGGGCTTTTAATAAAGTAAATGCTAGATTGCCTAAATGTGCAACTATGTGAAAACCCTAAGTGGTGCGGAACAAGTAGCAGCGGAAATAAAGGAACGGTACAAGGTAACAACAAGTGAAAAACACGGAGACAAGGATATGTTTCCCGTAGTTCCTTCTTAAAACAAGTACGTCTACGTTGGAGAGGTGGGGAGCCACCTAGGCGCTCCTCAATAGCACGGATGTGCACACCTTGTTCTCCTTGAGCTTCTCCGGTGAGGGAGATTCTCGTTTCCACTATGAGGTCGACTTGAAGGCGTTGACCAAACCTTTACAAGGGGTTGAGGCTACTCCACAAGTGAGATGGAGGCTCTCAACAATCGAAGCTTCTTGCTACAAGGTGGAAGCTACAAGCACTAGGGTTTCCCTTGGATGTCAAAGCAACCAAGAGATTACAAGATCCCAAGAGTTGTGTGTGGTACACACGTTTTGGCTTGGTGGAAAGGTAGATCTAGTCCTCCTCCATGAGATCCTTGAAGGGCATCGAGTTTGGTTGGAGGAGGAGGGAGATCGGGGCGTTTTGAGCTCTACAACAATGGAGGAGAGAGAGGAATGGACGAGCTACCTATCTAGAGGAAGAAGACAGCTATTTATAGGCTCCTCCAAATTCTGACCGTTGCAATCCTGCGGGACCGGAATATTCCGGTGTAGTGGCCGGAAATTTCCGGTGCGACTTGGCCGGAAATTTGAATTCTCCGGGGGGCGGATATTTGAAATATCCGGGGGCGGAAATTTCCGCCCCCATCTCTGTGCGCAGGCACCAAGTTGTTGATGAAAAAACTACTAAGGACCAGGGGCCGGATATTTGCTCTGGAAATTTCCGGGGCAAATTTTCGCCCCACCTTCTGTGCGCGGGCATCAAGTAATGATGGAAAAATTGTTGAGGACTTGATGACCGGAATATTGAAATATCCGGGGGGCGGATAATTGAAATGTCCGGGCCCGGAATTTTCCGGACAGAATCTCCGCCCCCATCTCTGTGCGCGGGCAACTTGTAGTGACCCAATTTCTGCTAAGTCCTTAAGGGCCGGATTTTTGCACCGGAAATTTCCGGGGCAAATTTCCGCCCTGGCTTCTGTGCGCGGGCAGAAAAACACTTAGTCGTTTTCGTGGATGCCAGGAAGGGGGGCGGAAATTTCCGGTGTGAGGGCCGGATAATCCGCCCTTTAAGTTCCGGAAATTCCGGCCTGCATACTGAAAAATCCGGAGGCAGTAATTCCACGATAGTTCTTCTCTTTGATCTTTTGACGAGGATATAACAATGATCATCTGAGATAATAGCTGCACAGTCTAAACAACATTGTTAGATAGGAGATATCCGTGTTATCATCATCACCAAAATCATTAGAGGGATCATGAGCTTTCAATCTCCCCCTTTTTGGTGAATGATGACAACACGGGTATTTGCGGGAAGTAAACTAACAATGCAGGATATGAAAACATCACAGATAGCATATATAGGAGACATGCCTCCTAATAATAATAGTTCAACACGAATAACGAGTACGATAGAGTGAAGTTCGAAAAGACGCACGAAACAGGAAATGGCAACAAAGAACGAAAGAAACCCTCCCAAGCAAATCCCCACGATCATCTAGATCTTCTCCCCCTTTGGCATCAAGATACCAAAAAGAGAAAAGAGAGAGCTACGTGCCATGGAGCAAACTCTAGGCCTGGGTGTCGTCGTCTTCAGTATCGGTGACATCCTCCATGTCCTCATCCTCATCAACACCGATATCCCAGTCAACGTCACGGTTGTTCCAGTTCTTGTAGGCAATCCTGGGAGGGGGAAGTGGTGGCACATTGGGAGCCTGAAGAGCAGTCAGGATGTGATGCTGGTTCTCGAGGATGGTGCGGCGCTCCACATAGGCAGAGTAGTTCTCCTTGTGGATGCAAACATTCATGCACAGCACCTTCTCAACTGCACGAACGAGCCAAGAGCGTTTCTTCTTGCCAGGAGGAGGGGGCGCATGCGAGGATCACGATGGCCCTGACCAGTAGCGCCAACATTATGGGAAGACTGCTGAGTGTGGGCGGCCTTCTTGTACAGGGTGACGTCCTTGTGCTCCTCACAGTCGAGTTCCAGGTCCTCACGGAGTGCTTCAGGATAGCGGGCTTTGATGAGCTTCATGATATAGGGAGCATACAGAGGCACTTTGCGGTGAAAGAGGGCAAAGTGGATCTCATTGAAAATGAAATCCATCACATCAATCCTGTGCGCCTCCATGTCAGTCATGTCACTCTCAGAGAAGGTCAAGTAGGCGTGGTACATGAGGTTGACCAATCCACCACGAATAGCATCGTTATTGCCCGCACTTGGAGCGATGGACTTCCTAAACATGCGGAGAAGAATGTCATAGACTGCGAAGAGACCTTTAGCCGAACCAATTGTACCCCGAGGACCATAGAGCTCAGCTAGCATGTTCTTCTCATACTCTTCCCCATGGATATGCATGCGGTGACCCTGTGGTGTGTTGAGGCCAGCAAAAGGATAATCAAGCACAGTGCAAAGTCATGGAAGTTGGCGGTGAGCAGGTGAGGGCCAGACATCCAAGACATCCCAATCTCTTCAGAATCATCAATAACAAGAGTGGCATAGAACTGCTGGATGAAGGTGGTGTTGTAGGAGCATCTAGTTTCCATAAGCGGACGCAGACCAAGGACCTCAGCTAGCTGAACAGAGTTGTTGAAGTAGTCGGGATGGGCAGCCAGATGAGCAAAGTTGATCACTTTCATGGGGCACACTGGTTTGCTCATCACGGTGTACACCTGCTTGTATAGGGTCTCCTGCTCAACATGCCAAAAGCATGAATCAATGGTGGGGTCCTGAGGACCCTCCGTGTACCAAGCCTTGGCCCGCCATGCCTTAAACTCTGTGATGGGCATGGTGCCCACATTGAGATTGGTCTTGCCTTGTTGGCTGCCACCCCTGCGGGCAGCCCTGTCAGCATCACGCTGACGCTCATAGTCTCTCTGAGCATCTCTCTCACGCCGGCGAGTTTCATTGTCCTCAACAAAAGTCCCCTCCTCATTTTTTGTCAGGTGACGGATCCGTTTCCGAGAGCTAGTCAACTTGTGGGACCTAGAGCTTGACCCATCTGCGAGGAAAGCAAAAACGATGCAAAGAAAACCACACAAGAATCAAAAACGGGGGCTCACGAGTTGAGGAATTCAATAAAGTGGAGCTCTGTTCAAGATTCAGTACAGGCCGGAAATTCCGGTCATGGACGCGGAAATTCCGGAGGACAGAAATTCCGGCCTCAGGGGAAATTTCCGGGGTGCGGAAATTCCGGCCCTGGGGCAGAAATTTCCGGCCTTCGGGATTTTCGAATCCAGATCTGAATCTGGGCCTATAATGAATCTAGAACGCGGAAACTAGGACAAGGATGAGATCTGGAGAATAGATGATACTTGTGTTAACAAATAACCAGGCTAGACCATGAAGAATACTAGATGGATGAACAAAAACTCAAATCAACCCAAAATTGCGGAGAAAATGGACACATACCGGGATCCATGAACAGGAACGGACGTGCGGTCTCTTGATCCGCAAAAGATGAGTAGAGGAGAGGAGGGGAGGCGAATGGGCCTCCCGGAAGTCTCGGAGGCGGCGGCGGCGGCTGGAGGCGAGTGGAGACGAGGGGAGGGAAGCAATCTGGAACTGCTCCCTCCCGTCGTCCTTATATAGCCCCAACCCAAAGGCACCGGAAATTTCCGGTATAAGGACCGGAATATTCCGGGGTCCGGACATTTGGGCCGGAATATTCCGCCCAAATATCCGGTGTGCCTTCTGCGAGCGGGCACGCTGGATAGTTGGGGGATTATTCAAGTCCAAATTGAACCCTGGAAATTTCCGGAGCTTAAGGCACGGAATATTCCGGGCCCCGGAAATTTCCGCTCAAATTTCCGGTGTGCCTTCTGCGAGCGGGCACATCGGAAATGGGCGAAATTTTTGATACAAATGTCAGAGGGCCGGAATATTCCAGGCCCTAGGCCGGAATTTCCAGAGTTCCAAAGCCATCCGAGATTTTCGTGGAAGATGGGACAAGTCGTGAGCCTCCAAAAACGAAAAACACCAACAAATGCACAAACACGAGGAAAAACACCAAAAACACATCAAAAACAAATTCAAAGGAAAAAGTTGGTGACCGAAGCCACCGTGTTTGATTGATACCAAGGAGCCGCGAAGATGTATCTTGGACTCAAAAGTATAACTCACGTTTTAAGCACAATAAGTCACATATTGACTAGATATGCATGACGTTTTGATTGTTTTACGCATGATAGGTGGAGTGTTTGTTCATGAGTTGAACTACGCTCCCCCTATGTCCATGCCTACATCTAGACTAGATAGCATATATAATGAAGGTACTTATGCAAGGGTTCAAGAGAAGTTAGACGCATCGATCACATTTAGTTCATTCCTCAAACCCCGAAATCTAGGTTCATCAAGGGCCTTCGTGAAGATATCCGCGAGTTGATCCTTGGTTGCCACATATGAAAGATCAATATCACCCTTCTCTACATGATCCCGAATAAAGTGATGCCGTATTTCAATGTGCTTCGTCTTGGAGTGAAGAACGGGATTGTAGGCAATCTTGATGGCGCTCTCATTGTCGCATAAGAGAGGAACTTTGTCGAAGACGATGCCATAATCTCTCAATGTTTGCCGCATCCAAAGTAATTGAGCACAACAACTCGCCGCGGAGATGTATTCGGCCTCGGTGGTAGAGAGAGCAATGCAGTTTTGCTTCTTAGAAGACCAACACACCAATGAACGTCCAAGGAATTGACATCCTCCGGATGTGGATTTCCTATCCGTCTTCTCTCCCGCATAGTCCGCATCCGAATACCCAATGAGCTGAAAGCTTGAACCCTTGGGATACCAAAGACCGAAGTTGGGGGTATGAACTAAATATCGAAAGGTGCGCTTAACCGCTTCAAAATGACTTTGCCTCGGAGAGGCTTGATACCTTGCACATTTACCTACGCTATACATGATATCGGGTCTAGATGCACAAAGGTATAGCAAAGAGCCAATCATGGAGCGGTATACCTTTTGATCTACCTCTTTACCATCCGGATCGGGTTTCAAGTCAATGGTCGTGGACATGGGGGTCTTCATAGGTTTAGCTTCATGCATGTTGAATCTCTTGAGCATGTCTTGAGTATACTTGGCTTGCTTGATGAAAGTACCTTCCGGATATTGCTTGATCTCAAAACCAAGAAAATACTCCAATTCTCCCATCATAGACATCTCGAACTTGTCCGTCATTAGCTTGCAAAACTCATCATTGAATGCGGCATTAGTAGAACCAAAAATGATATCATCCACATAGAGTTGGCATATGAACAAGTCACATCCAACCTTTTTGGTAAAAAGGGTGGGATCGATTAAACCAACATTGAACCCACGATCAACCAAAAACTCTTTAAGGTGCTCATACCACGCACGTGGAGCTTGTTTAAGTCCATAGAGCGCTTATCAAGTTTATAGACATGATCGGGGTGGTTGGGATCCTCGAAACCCAGAGGTTGCTTGACATAGACCAACTCGTGGATGGGACCATTCAAAAATGCACTTTTCACATCCATTTGTTGCAATTTAAAGTTATGATGAGAAGCATATGCAAGTAAGATGCGAATAGATTCAAGACGGGCAACGGGAGCGAATGTTTCACCAAAGTCGACACCTTCAACTTGAGAAAAGCCTTGAGCTACCAATCTAGCTTTGTTGCGGATGACGATGCCGTCCTTGTCTTGTTTGTTCTTGAAGATCCACTTAGTGCCGATGACGTTCTTGCAATCTTTGGGTCTAGGCACCAACTTCCATACTTTGTTGCGCTCGAAGTTGTTGAGTTCATCGTGCATTGCTTCAAGCCAATCTTGATCTTCAAGAGCTTCATAGACCTTCTTTGGCTCAATGTGAGAGACGAATGCATGAGCTTTGCTAAAGTCCGCTAGTTGCCTCCTTGTGACGACCCTTCCACGAACTTGTCCAAGAATCATGTCCTTCATGTGACCGGCACGAGCAAGATTATCAAGCCTCCTCTTTGCTCTACGAGCTAGCATCTCCTCCAAAGTTTCCTTGGATAGAACTTGATCATCACCTTCATCGTCGAAGACATGTCCACCTTGATCTTGATCATTGACGGGAGATGGATCCCTTAAGTGTCTAATTGCATCATCATTATGAGTATCTTGTTCTTCATTATGAGCTTGGCCTTCATCATGAGCTTGGCCTTCATCATTAGCTTGGCCTTGAGGTGAAGCATGAGGGGTTGGTGCATCTTGTTGGGTAGCTTGGTTATCAATGGATGTAGTCAATGGCTCCACTTGAGTGGAGCATAGTCCTTCTCCCTCCGTCATCCGGTGTCCCTCAATGGGGATTATTTCACCAATCCCCATTCTTCGTATGACGATGGGAGGAATTGCATCTCCTACAAACCATGATCTACGGCCCCCTTGGGACCCATTATCCTCATCAAACACCACGTCTATAGTCTTCAACTTGTCCGGTGGACTTGTTATAGACTCTATAGGCGTGAGCGTTTGTGGCATAACCAACAAAGATACCCTCATAAGATTTAGTCTCGAACTTTGACAAGCGTTTACCTCTTTTGCGAATGAAGCACTTGCAACCAAAGACCTTGAAGTATGATACATCCGGCTTCTTGCCCGTGAGAATCTCATAAGGGGTCTTGTTCAAGATCTTGCGGGGATATAATCGGTTGCTAGCATGACAAGCAGTGGAGACGGCTTCGGCCCAAAAGTTATAGGGAGAAGAGAACTCCGCAATCATGGTTCGAGCCGCATCCATGAGAGTCCGATTCTTTCTCTCCGCCACACCATTTTGTTGAGGGGTGTAGGGAGTAGAGTATTGATGAGCAATTCCTTCCTCACTAAGAAAACCCTCCACGGTGTAGTTCTTGAACTCGGAGCCGTTATCACTTCGGATAGCCATGATACTCGTATTATGTTGGCGTTCCACCAAAGTGATGAACTCGATGACCCGCTTTTGAGTCTCACTCTTCCTCTTGAAGAAGTACACCCAACAATATCGTGAATAGTCATCGACAATCACCAAACAATACTTTTTTCCCCCAAGGCTATCATATGATAAGGGGCCAAAGAGGTCCAAGTGAATGAGCTCGAGGATCCTTGAGGTGGTGATGTTCGTCTTGGTGGGGTGTGCTTCTCCATGTTGCTTTCCTAGAACGCAAGAGCTACACACACGATCTTTGGCAAACTTAGCATTTGTTAGTCCTAGAACGTGATTGCCACTTTGAAGGTCATGCAACGTTCTCATATTGGTGTGGGCTAACCGGCGATGCCATAGCCCATCCCACATCAACTTTAGCCATTAGGCATGTCGCGGCACACGTGTCTCCTTTAGAGAAGTCCACTACATACATGCCGTTCTCGACATGCCCAACGAAGCTACTTTAAGAGTCGTCTCCCAAGTGACAATCACATTCTCCTTATTAAAGAAAGGTAAAACCACTCTTAGCAAGTTGAAGAACCGAGATGAGATTATAGCCTAGGGACTCAACAAGAAGAACATTCTCAATTGACAAGTCATTCGAGATTGCTACCTTGCCTCGTCCCAATACCTTTAATTCGGAGTTATCACCAATAGTGACGCAATTGAGGTGAGGTAATGGAGGTTGAAGATCACTCATTGCGTCATTGCTTCCGGTCATATGTTGGGATGCACCACTATCCACCGTCCATTTGCTCGACCCGGAAGCACTTCCCTACAAGATTAGTTTCTTGATTTAGGGACCCATCTTTGAATGGGTCCTCTCATGTTAGTGACAAGGGTCTTAGGTACCCAAATACTCCAATGATAATCATCACCATAAGAAGTACCAACATATTTAGCATATACATGACCATCTCTAGATTTCATAAGAACATAAGATGGGTTGTATTTCCCGGCAAAGTTATTGTGAGTGGTGCTCCCACTAGAGGTATCACCACCCACAAAGGTGTTGGTCTTCTTGATTTTTGCCACCTCTCCCTCTTTTACAAATCTTACTTCTTGTGAAGGAGAGGTATCTTTCTTCTTGTTCTTCTTCTTGTACTTCTTCTTTGACTTGGCTACATAGCCAAGTCCCTCTTTTCCCTTGTTGACTTGTTGAGAAGCATTCTCATGGGGATTCTTCTCACTTCCTACAAGATTAGTAGCACCACAAGCATAGCTAGACAAGACATTTGAGCTAGGAGATGAAGTGGACACAACTTGCTTGTTATATAGTTGAGCTAGAAGATTGTCACGAGATTTGGTTCACTTGTCATGAATTTCCTTAAGAGACATGAACTCCTTTTCGAGTTTTTCATGACGAGTACCATTCCTCGTGAGAAATTCCTAGCTTTAACTCTTCATGTTCTAGAGTTTTAATGATAGCAAGAGTTGTGCATTTTCCTTCCTAAGCATGGAGACACTTATGGCAAAGTTTTCTTCAAGACAAGATAACTTCTCCTCAAGAGAGGCACGAAGGGAACACTCATTTTCAAGCGCTTTTTCAAGCTCTTGTTCATTGCAAGTGTGGCCTTCATGGCTTTCCAAAGCCAAGATAATCTCCTCCTTTTCATCTACAAGAGTGTTAGCCTCATCAAGTTGCCTTAAAAGGACATTCACTTTTTCCTTAGTCTCACCTTTAAGGCTTGATAGCCATGTGCCTAACTCATTAGACTCACTATCCTCCTCGCAAGCATTTTCAACACAATCCAATAATGAAGGAGGGTTAGTGATGATGGTCTTGGAGTTAGGAGAGCATACCGAATTGGCTTTTGCCATAAGACAAGTAGGTCGGGTGGCAACACTCTCATTGGGGGATTCAAATAGGGAGATCGAAGGGGTTGATGCGGTGGCCATGGCGATGTGAGCGACTCCACCTACTTCATTCTCCTTCATCTCCGGAGATGTAAGTCTCGAGCACCGCCCCGTCTTGAACATAGAGGGCCCTTGGCACCCTTCTAGCGAAGTTCTTGTTTTGAGGAGGCTTGGCCTTGTTTTTGCGAACAAGCTTGCCTTCGTTTTCTTCTCTTGGCTCAAAGGGGCACTCATTGACAAAGTGGTTTGCACTACCACAATTGTAGCATGTCCTTGGTCGCTCCCCCTTCTTCTTGTAGTTCTTGTTTCGTGGAGGCCTTGGAGATCCGGCCTTGTGAGCTTCCCATCTCTTCCAATATCCATGCATCGCAAGAGCAATACATTTGTGAGCTCCAGTGTAGGTGTCCTCATAGTCTTCCTCATCAGCATTCATCAATTCGAGCCATAGCCTTTGACTTCAAAGCGAGATTGGGTGTTCTTCCTTGGCCACAAGAGCGAGCAAGAGCATTGTCCACACTCTTGTGTGAGAGGGAGATAGCTATGAACTCACTTAGAACACCAATTGAGTTGAGGGTATTGTAATCCACTCTTGTCCGGATGCTAGTGGAGAGATTCTTCTCAAAGGGGGTAATTGCTTTGACAAATTTCCTCTTGATCCACTCATCGGAGATTTCTTCTTTTCCAAAGTCCCTCAATTGGTTGGCAAGGGCGACAACTCTTCTATATAGCTCTTCGGGGGTCATCCTCATGCATGAAGAAGTTCTCGGAGTTGTCAATTGCCACGTCATACTTGGAAGATTGGATGCTAGCATTTCCTTGGAACAAGGTGTCAAGTTTGTCCCAAGCTTCCTTGGCGGTCTTGCAACTAAGTATGTGAGTGAAGTACTCCCTTGGGAGAGCCTTTTGGATCATGACAAGTGCAGTCTTGTTGAGTTGAGACTCTATGTCCTCCCTTGGAGTCAAATTGCTTGGGTCATGGATGAAATCCATGAACCACACTTCTCCATAATGCGGTACACGATCCTGAAATGTGAGATTCCATTTCAAACTTCCAAGAGGAGAACTCGTTAGTGTTAAGGATGGGTGGAACTCCAACATTAAGGATGTGTGGCATGGAAACGATTGGGTGGATATAATCATAGTTTTGTGGTGGTGGAACTTTCGAATTCGAACCCGAACCATTAGCCTTATGAGACTTGGAACCACCGTCACTCTCCTTAGCTTTGGCTTTAGCCTTTTGTGTGGCTTTAGCCTTAGCTTTGGCAATGTTCTCTTCGAGTTCGGGGATGTCCGGATTTGTTTCCTCATCCGAACTATCCACATCGGAGACGTGAGGAGAGTGTGACGGTTCCTTAGGTTTACCCATCATGTTCTCCAACATCTTCTTGATGAAGGAAACCTCCGATCCCACACTAGAGCTAACCTTGGACAATTGGGTTTGAATGGTACAAACCGTTGTCTCTAGGTTGGCTATAGTGTCGGCCATTTTGGAGAGCTCCTCCTTAGAAGATTCGGGATCATCGTTGACCATTGTACTCTTAGGCGGTTAAGCCCGATAAAAGATCCGAGGCTCTGATACCAATTGAAAGTGCAAGATGGTCAACTAGAGGGGGGGGGTGAATAGGTGACCTACATAATTTTACTCCTTTTTCACTTTTAATGAGGGCTTTAATAAAGTAAATGCTAGATTGCCTAAATGTGCAACTATGTGAAAACCCTAAGTGGTGCGGAACAAGTAGCAGCAGAAATAAAGGAACGGTACAAGGTAACAACAAGTGAAAAACACGGAGACAAGGATATGTTTCCCGTAGTTCCTTCTTAAAAGAAGTACGTCTACGTTGGAGAGGTGGGGAGCCACCTAGGCGCTCCTCAATAGCACGGATGTGCACACCTTGTTCTCCTTGAGCTTCTCCGGTGAGGGAGATTCTCGTTTCCACTATGAGGTCAACTTGAAGGCGTTGACCAAACCTTTACAAGGGGTTGAGGCTACTCCACAAGTGAGATGGAGGCTCTCAACAATCGAAGCTTCTTGCGACAAGGTGGAAGCTACAAGCACTAGGGTTTCCCTTGGATGTCAAAGAAACCAAGAGATTACAAGATCCCAAGAGTTGTGGTGTGGGTACACACGTTTTGGCTTGGTGGAAAGGTAGATCTAGTCCTCCTCCATGAGATCCTTGAAGGGCATCGAGTTTGGTTGGAGGAGGAGGGAGATCGGGGCGTTTTGAGCTCTACAACAATGGAGGAGAGAGAGGAATGGACGAGCTACCTATCTAGAGGAAGAAGACAGCTATTTATAGGCTCCTCCAAATTCTGACCATTGCAGTCCTGCGGGACCGGAATATTCCGGTGTAAAGGTCGGAAATTTCCGGTGCGACTTGGCCGGAAATTTGAATTCTCCGGGGGGTGGATATTTGAAATATCCGGGGGCGGAAATTTCCGCCCCAATCCTCCGCCCCCATCTCTGTGCGCAGGCACCAAGTTGTTGATGAAAAAACTGCTAAGGACCAGGGGCCGGATATTTGCTCCGGAAATTTCCGGGGCAAATTTCCGCCCCACCTTCTGTGCGCGGGCATCAAGTAATGATGGAAAAATTGCTAAGGACTTGATGACCGGAATATTGAAATATCCGGGGGGCGGATAATTGAAATGTCCGGGCCCGGAATTTTCAGGACAGAATCTCCGCCCCCATCTCTGTGCGCGGGCAACTTGTAGTGACCCAATTTCTGCTAAGTCCTTAAGGGCCGGATTTTTGCACCGGAAATTTC
>JAPCYS010001613.1:0-16666 GCA_028641055.1 Alopecurus myosuroides
ATGAGTTTTGTGTGTTCATCTATATCCCCTTAAGATTAAACTAAGCTTAGTGCTTTGCTTTCAAGCAAAAATCTTATTGGTATATTAATGAACCTCTCTTGGATATCATGTTCTTCTCTTTTGTACCTATTTTGTGTGTGCATGTTTCTTTGTGGATATATATCTTTGTGATTGTTGTCCACTTAGAAACTTATACACACGATAATAGTTACATCTTTAATTGATATTATATTTCTTTAGTGACCACGTTTTTTTGTTTGCTTTATATTCCTTGGTGGTTCCTAAAAGGCACAAGCTTTGCTTTTCTTTTGGTATTCCTTTTGCATCTTAATAAGCTTGTGGACCTATGTGTTGTATCATTTGATGGTTTGTGTGTATAGGAAAGACATGATATGCACTATGTGCCTCTTATATTGAAAGACTATGTTGATGATTCTGTCATCCTATTAGTCTCCTAAAAATGTTTTTCCTTGTCACACGCATCTATTTCGGTTGAGTAAGTCTTTATTTGTCACTTCTTGATCTTCATTGCTCAACTTTTATATGTTTGCAAGTTGCTTTGCTTCATTTCCAATCTATTCTCTTGCACTTATTTGTGTTCAAAATTATCTAGAAGGGAGTGATGATTCCATGTTGTGCACATTATATAGTAATTCAAATCTAACATTGTGCATGTACCTTGGGGAGTTCCCTCTTGATTTTCTAGAACACTTGGTTGATCCTATCAAAATATTGATGTTGGTCAATCGGTTTTTCGGGTCCTTTGGTTGGTTGCTTCTTTGTGAAAGCATCCTACAATTTGATTTTTCTTGTAAATCTTTGGATCCTCGATATAGTTTGATCTCCCTCCATCTATTCATAGTTGGAGATATGCACTTGAGTTCACTCATATCATGAGGAATGCATACACTTTTGGGGAGCTCTTACTATATTGGCCTTCTAATCCTTTTTCCCATTTCGGCAATGGATGCCAATGGGGGAGAAGTTTAGAGGGTTTAAGGGAATTTGGTTTATGCTTTAGTTTCGTTCTTAAGCATTTTCCTTTCCATTCTATTGCATCCTTGCTCTTGTTTAGCATGTTTGCTTTATTCATCATATAAACCCTCGTAAAAAGGGATTGTCATCAATTACCAAAATGGGGGAGATTGAAAGTGCATGGTTCCCCCATATGTGGTTTTGGTAATTAATGACAATCCTTATGGACTAATGTTTGCATTGAGTTATCTTTGTAGATCTTGTCCATAGGAAATAATGGAGTTCATGTGTTGAACTCTATTAGCTTCCTTGATGGCCATTGTTACATTCAATGATTTATATCAAGAATGGTCATGGTTTGAGTTGAGCTTATTGCTAGTGTGTCTTGAAGAAAAGGATTAGGTGATCTTTCATTATCATCTTCAAGACATCATCTTTAGAAATTAGAAGCAAAGATACAAGGTTGATCAAGAAAGCGATCAACACACGAAGCTACAAGTTGTACCAAGTGGGATTGTGTATCCCATGGTATGGTAAGAATTTGTCAATATAGCTTTGTGAACTAACCCATGATATGTGTGTGTCGCATCTCTATGTGTGGTTAGGTATCTTTCCATGGGCATGGACCAAAAGGAAGATTTCATAAGCCCATGGTCTATGTCGTCGTCAAGCGATGTTTGTCATCTAGCTTGACGTGGAAGCTCAAGTGAAGCATCTAGATGATATCCTATGCTTGATGCTTGCCACCCTTTTGGAGATTGTGGCCTTGTGAAGATTTGCCTAAGGGTCTCTCCCATAATGGTGTATGGGGGAGCTAGTCTCTCCCATAATGGTGTATGGAGGGAGCAACTTGCAAGTCTTCATCAAGCGGAGTTTGTGCTAGCAAGCGCAATCAAGAAAGAAGATCCACCTTGAGAGAGTCAAGATCTTCATCATCTAGCTCAAGTGGAATGCTCAAGGCAAAGGTATAATCTTGATAGGTTTTCTATTTTACCGGTCTCGTGTCTTTGGGAGACCGGGTTATAGGATAGATAGTCGTACTATCAAGAGGGGTTCTCAAGTGAGTAACTCGATCGAATCGTTATGGAGAGCTCAAACCTTTGCATACTTTGCATATCATCTTTCTTGGTTCTTATTTGGCTTTTGTATCCTTTGGGTTTTAGTGCTTGTCGTGATCTTCATGACAAGCCTTGGTTTCTCGAAAACGGATTTCGTAAGAAAAACTTGTTGCATTTTCGGTGGTGAAAATATTCTGTTCATCTTTGAGAATGTTCCCACACCTTCCATGTTTGGATACTCCTTGCTGTTATCTTTCCAATGCAATTGGATTTACCTCGTTCGGAGTTCATTTGCAAAAGTTATGGGGTTTCTAGTTCAGCCTCTCTGTTTCTGAACTCAACCGGATTATTCTAGCCGGATTATTCCGGGCAACCGGATATTCCGGTTAGGATAGTTTTGGTCCTTTTTCGATACTGACATGAACCGGATTATTGGAAACCGGATTATTCGGATCAGACCGGATATTCCGGTTTGGCAATTTTCGGACCATTTTTCACACTGGCATGGACCGGATTATTTGGACCGGATTATTCGGATAAGACCGGATATTCCGGTTTGGCAATTTCCGGACCATATTTCACACTGGCATGGACCGGATTATTGGTACCGGATTATTCCAAGGGGATCGGATATTCCGGTTAAAGTCAACAGGTTTCATGCAGATCTTCAGACCGGATATTCCGGTCCAAACTTGGACCGGATATTCCGGTCCCAAATTCCTGCACAACGGCTAGTTTTTGTGGGGACCTATTTAAGGGGGATTTCTTCCCCATTGGTCCCCAAGTCTTCCAAGCATGTTTTTCCCCCTCTCTCCCACCATTGTTGACCTTGGAAAGCTTGCCCCTCTCTCAATCCCTCCTATGATTCTTGCATATCTTTGAGGGAGAAGGTAGAGAAGATCTAGATCTACATTTCCACCAATCCATCTTCCTTCTTAGTGAGGGAAACTTAGTAGATCTTGGTCTTGGAGTTCTTGGTGTTTCTCCTCCATTGTTCTTCCTCTCTTATTCCCCCATAAGCATTTGTTGCTTTGTTGGAATTTGAGAGTGAAGGATTTGAGCACTTGTGCTCTTGCCTTTTGCATCGGTTGCATCGGTTTGCTCTCTCCACGAGGATTCATGGAAGTTGAAAGTTTGTGAGCTTGTTACTCTTGGGTCTTGGACCCTAGACGACTTGTGGTGTTCTTGGGAGCCTCCAATTGAGTTGTGGATGCGTGCCCCAAGATTGTGGTGACACCGAGAGCCTCCAATTGAGTTGTGGATGCGTGCCTCGGGTTTGAAGGTTGCCAATAGTGGAAGGTGAACTAGGCCTTTGTGGCGGGGTTCATCGGAGAATAGGGTGAGGCCTTTGTGGCGTTGAGTAGGCCTTTGTGGCGAGCTCACACCCCTCCAACGAGACGTACTCCCCTTTGTGGGAGGAACTCGGGAATACATCATCGTCTCCGTGTGCCTCGGTTATTTCTATACCCGAGCTTTTTACTTATGCAATTTAAATTGTGATAGACTTCGAGCTTGAAGTTATATATCTTGCTATCACCTTGTTACTTGTCTTGCTTAGCATAAGTTGTTTGTTCATCTAGTTTACCCTAGAATATTTAGGTTGTATGCTTGTTAATTTAAACACCTAGTTTATTTCCACATTTAGCAAGCATTAACCGGAAAAGTTTTAATCGCCTATTCACCCCCCCTCTAGGCGACGTCGTTGTCCATTCAACAGGTTGCTCTGAAGCTTCCCCGGATGCGGAAACATCAGCGCCACGTTTCTTTCCACCGGCCATGGCTGACAGCACGAGCTTGAGGAGAGGAAGAAGACGAGCGCAAGGAAGAAGATGGATTGGAGACGAAGTCTGGGAAAGTTTTACCGCAGCGCAAACACCCGTACTTATACACGGAGCGAATCAATCCTATCCACTCGATGTTCCACGTGTCGCTCATCGCTGCCACCACGTGTGAAGATGAAACGAAGGGGCGGTGAACGCTGTTTCCTGCCACGATCTCAACAGAAGATCGTGCGCATTTACTGCGCGGTTTGCGTGAAAAACGGGAACGACGTCTCGTTTCCCGGTCAAAAAGCTGACCATGTGGGCCAACCCATCTGCTCGCACTCCGTCACGTCCCATCGGGAGGAAAAAAGTGCGCCATGACGTCATAGCGCGCATCACCAAGACAAAGAAGTTTCGAATGGAAAGTTCAAACACGAAAATAACTTCGTATGAACAAAACTCCTTCGAATAATAAACAACTTTTTCATGACCAAAAAAGCAAAGACCTCTTTAAATAAGAGAAAGATACCCCACACACGAAAACTCTTTCGTATAGGTGCAGCATCCCAAACATGAAAACTCTTTCATATGGGCAAAACTCCTAACACGAAAACTCTTTCGTACTGACCTTCTAACTCAAACAGTTACTCGAGTAGGCAGAACCTACCTTTTTTCACTCACATGATATTCACACATCATAAAAACCTAGATTGTTCAGCCGACTAGGCACCTGAAAGATCTCTCTTGAGGGCCTGGAATCGCACTCAAAAGCTGCGTCCTCCGGTATGGTTCCGTGTCAACAACACGAAGAAAAATCCTAGCGGACGCGCCGGGTACCCCCTCAGGTTAAGTTCGACTCGATAAGACCACAACGGCCCAGTCGTAACAATCACCTTATCGGGTTCGAGTCGGAGGTCTCGAATCTGTGTAGGCCAGATTTTTTTTTGCCCTAGTCGCAATTAATTGGCCCTGATCTCTCGGGAGAGCCAAGCTACTGTGCCGCATCCTTCTGCGATAAAAGCCATAAAAACAGGCACTTGTATTGCTCGATGCTCGAGTATGAAAACTCAATGCACAGGGTATGCGCCCTCTAAACAAGGAAACAACCAAACTTGTTATCCGCAATAAAGAACAACCGAGAAAGGTTTGACCGTCTACTCGACTGGAAAAATCCCACTCGAGCAGACACTCGGGGGCTACTGACGAAGACATGGATTCTGGACCCTGCGGGTAAGGACACCCCGTCTCAGGCCCAAGGTTAAGGCCCAAGAAGGGGAGCCCTTGGAGTATTCTAGAAGGCCCACGTGAAGCCCACCCGCACTATCTTGCGGGCTAAGTTAGGAATATGTAACCGACCTAAGGTTAGAATTCGAGTCCTTTCCGGGTAGGGTTTGAGACCTGGCCGCTCATATAAGGCCAGGAGAGCCACCTGAGGAGGACCAAGCAACAACCGCACCACCAAAGCCTTGAACTTGAGATCTACTCTCGATTCGAGCATCACCATTGTAACCGATCTATTCGTTAATACAGATCGACAAGAGGCAGGAGTAAAGGTTTTACCTCTAAGAGGGCCCCGATCCTGGGTAAATCTCGCCCCCTGTCTAGCCGACGATTCCACCAGCGCTCATGGGTTCTCCTAATCGAAACCCGATAGGTTCACCGAAGGGATTTGTAGAGTCCGAGATTCGACATCAGTATTCCTCCTCCTCGGCCAGTCACTGCATCATTTAGTCATCGAGGAAATACCTAAGCGCCCAACCTTTTTCATCTAATCCACTGCATCTGCTTCTCAATCTAGCGCTTGGATCTGAGCAAGCAAATTTTGCTTATGCACATGTTGTTGCTTTCCGTGGTTAGTGCCCCAACCTTTCAGGAATTGACGCAGCACGCTAGATTGAGCGTGCTAGAAGTCAACCGGCCCCTATAGAATTGCATGGATGTGGTCCACTCCTGCCACTTATCCAGAACCAGGGGCTTGAACTCAGTTGAAGAGAATCACCTTGTTTCAAAGAAAAAGCGCGGTGAACGCTTCACCGCACCTTCCCATGAGTCAAGAACCAGAGGGGTATGATCCGAACCAATAGTTATTTCTGCACGCAATGAAACCATCGGGAATTTGATCTCCTAGCCTAGAGACACCAAGAACCTATCAAGAACACACCTTATGGGTCTTCTCTGTTTGTTAGTCCAAGTGAATCTGTCCCTTGTTCGCTCAATTTCACGAAGGGCCAGCCGAGCTATGCAATCATTGAACAAACCCACCTTGGGTTAGTTCACATTGGAATTGATCTTATCGTTTTGGCCTCTGATCAAGTTAAAATCGCCGCCCACCACCATTGGTTCTTGGCAGCTATTAACCTTGGCTTCTAATTCCATAAGAAAACCTGCAGAAAAGGCATGATTTGTCGACATGTAAACTCCAATAAATTCGAACTTAAACATCGAAGGCCGGTGCAACATGAGGGTACTTATGAAGAACCTGCTTTGGTCCATGCTTCCTACTTCGGATAGGCTAAATCTGATACCCAATAGGATCCCCCTAAAGCGCCCCTCCGCGGCTTTCCAGTGCCAAAATAAGGGATCACCACCCTCAAGGCTCTGAAGCTTCTAGTCGGTCAAATCAAGCTTCATAGTTTCCTGTAAAAACACTATATCGATCTTCTCCTTCTTGATGCATTCCTTGAGCTGGGTTCTGCGGCCTCTGCGCCCAAAACCCCGCGGGTTCCAGCCCATGATCCTCATTGGATGCTGGCCGCAAGAGCCCGTGCTTGGCGAGCTAGGGTACACCTCAGGTTAGGTCTTAGACCAGAACAAACAACAAGGCTCAACTTTAATTTCCCAGGTTTACAGAGAGCTGCGATCGGTAACTGAAGATCCACCTCGGTGGAGGCACTCGTACCCACCTTGGTTACAACAGGAGTAGCCACAATGGTGCCCTGCTCACGTTGCCCGCGCTGTGACTCACCTTCCTTGGAACCAACCGTGGGTGCAGCAGCCATCGCAACACACTTGGCACGCGCCTCTGCAAGTTTAGCTTGGGCTACCTCTTTGGCACAAACCAGAGAAAGGGGGGAGGAGGGGGACCGGTACCCTGGAGCAGCAAAACTCATGCACGAGTCATTCGCCACACGAAGAAGATGGGAATCTGGTAAGGAGTCAAGAACCAGAAAATTAGACGCAAGATTGCGAATATGGGCATTACCTGGATCCTTGAGTGTTGCGCGACGCGACGCCTTCAACGGTATGGACTCTAGGATGGAGACCTTGCCCCCTATCGCTGCGCCGTGTGCCTGAGAGAGGGGTCACCAACGACACATACCTCCTTCCTTTAGTCACCTTGAGCCTAGCATACACAGCTTCAGAAAGGTTGGCATCAGGGCACAGAGGTGAATCCATCGGGTTCTCTGAGGGGTTCCTTCCGAAGACAGGTCTTGCAAGGAAACGTTGATGGGTGACTGTGAACTAGAGCCCGACGCCAGCGCATCAAGATCAAAAGCCACGAAGCCGTTGAGGTTGGACCCATACTGATTGAACATGATTGGATGTAGGACCGCAACTGGCGGAACCGGTGTCAACTTAGTGATGGACACATCCCTTGTATCGGCGGGGGGGGGGGGATGATAGAGCTGCCCACCGAAGTCTTGGCTTGTAACGGAGCATCAGGAATCGCCCCCACCAGGATCGCTTGGCTCTCCTTATCAGCGTTGGCATGTTCACTGGGGCCAAGTCCCGCTTGCTGATTTTGCAGCCGACACCGACTTGCTGGAAGTTTCGTTGGTCTTCGGAAGGTATTGAGGTCCCGTGTCCTTGTTCTTCCCTTGGGAATGTTTTTAGTGACGATCGGAGCGGCTTTGGTCCTCTGTTTCATCATTTGAATCCTCCTCTGAGTCCTTGCGGGTTTGGGGGGAGGCTGGGTTGCAACATGCATAGGGTTGGCCGTACCAACCAGGACACCATCTACTTGGACCTCGAGGCAGTGGAAACCAAGCCCGTCCAGGGCATAGCCGTACCACTGGAGAGAGGGGGGTTGCTTTGCTTTGGACACCTTCCAGTAGTGTGTCCGTCCGCATCGCACACCTCGCAGTGCGTCGGGAAGTGGCATGCAGACTGGTAATGGCCTTCGCGGCTGCAGTGGTAGCAGGTGATCCCTTCATGCTTGCCTGCCGGGGAGATCAGAGGAGCCTCGGCGTGTGACGAGTGACCAGCATATTGGATCGAGGCAGACTGGACCTGTGCATGCTCAGCAGACTGGGGCTTGTACTCAGGCTTAGATCCAGCCGCGAACTTGCGAACTGTTGCCTTCTTCCACGGGGGAGGTGGAGGTGGAGGAGGTTGTGTTGATTGATGTTGCTGATGATTTTGCCCCGACGGATCTCGCGGGAAGGAGGAAGGACCGGCCTCGAACCGCTCTGGATCGGCATGGTAATGCATCTACTAGAGATGTTCTAAACACATCAGCATGCTGGACTAGAGTAGAAATGACGGGTTGAAAGCTTTACAAAGTATATTAGAGGATTACTCCCTTTATACACTTACTATAGATTTGCTAATTTTGCTCACCGTATTGAAATAGCTAAAACATCAAGAGGGTACTCCCTCCGAGACACCTTTTAATGAGCTGACACCTTTTATGCATCTACTCCCTTCATCTCAATCAATTGTCTCATGGTTTGATAAAAATGAATGTATCAAATACTAAATTATGTCTAAATACTACACTTTTGTAAAAGTTTGAGACAATTAATTTGTAACCGAGGGAGTAACAAATAACATCGCAATCCATCGCGTCCACGTGCGCTCTACACGACCACGCTGTACGTGTTGACTACCGGTCGCCAGGTGGCCTCCGTCCCCCTCGGCCGTACGCTGGTCGCCGTCCGACGTCTCCCCTCGCTCCCGCTTCCCGACGACGACAGCTATCTACCTGTCCGATCGCTCCTAGGCACCGGTCAGTCAGCCTACTTTCTTCTCCCAGATCCCTTTCCTCTCAGGTTAGCCCACATACTCTCTGCTAGGTGGAATTCACTGTGCGAACCGGGGTGCTGCTCTCAGGGTAGCGCCGGCGAGGCCGATGCGTGGGCGTGGGCGGGGCATCCTCGCCGCCGCCGCGGCCAAGATTGGGCCCTCGTAAAAGCCAAGATGTGCGGCGCAACACGTGCTGCTTGCTCGGTAAGGTAAATTTCGTGAGCATGTCATCTCCCTCTGTTCCAGTTTCAGAGTTGAGCAGTCTGCTTGCTTGTGCTGCCTGTTAGATCTGCATAGGTTGCCATCGTCTTGGGCGGCGTTGCAGCCACATCTGAAATCCGAAATCTTAGGCACACTGATGCGTTCCTTGCAAATTACTCCTCTCTCGCTGGAGCTGCCACAGCCAACCGAACCGACGACGATCCTTCATCTCTGAAATTCCAAGTTGGCTGTGCTAAATTATATTTTACAAGTGGTAAACATGGTATGATTGTCCCTGAAATGTTTCTGCGGCTACACCAGTATGTTTTTTTGGTTAGCTGCATATGAACAATCGGGACAAACTATCAGTTTGGTGTCAGGACAAACTTTCCTTTCCTGGCCCTTGTGGACTCTTTTTCCCCAACCACGCGGCCTTTTGGACTCTTTATATGTTTTCGACACATTTTTGTAGATACAAAAACTAACATAACATTAGTAGTACTTCCACCCTTTCTTCATGTTTATCTCTTACTGATATGTGTGTCATTCTTTTGTCAGGGCTTACTTAGGATTCATCCTGTACACTCATTGTTTATCTTTTCTTTCACAGACTTTTGCAACACAATTGTGTGCTCTGCTTGGTCAGGTAAATCTCCGCCAATATCACGTCGCCCATGTTCTATTTTCAGAGTTGAGGGCTCTGCTTGCTTGTTCCGTGTCTGTTAGATCTGTTTGATTTGTGCTGTTGGTTTCAGCACTTCTGGGGCCATAGATAGGTCGCCATTTCTGAGCCCGCACTGTGATTGCAGCCACATCTGAAATCATGGAATCCTGATCAATACTTGGCACATTGCCAACCGAACTAGTACGATCCTTCATCTCAGAAAGTTCCAAGTTATATATGTTTCACAAAAGGTCATATAATTGTCCCTGAAAATATCCTGCTACACCACCGTCTTATATTTTTGTTCTCTGCATATGAACAATCAGGACAAATTATCAGTTTATTGTCGAGACAAACTTTCCTTTCGTGGCCTTTTGGACCTTCTTCACAGAACCATACGGCATTTTGGACCTTTTTCCCAGAACCATGCGGCCTTTAGGACTTTTAGCAAGGACGTGTAGTAGAGAAAATATCTAGCAGGCTGGTAGCATAGTCCATGCTTCACATCACAAGGAAACATTCTTTGGATGGCTTCTTGTTCTGCTGTGACCTGTGGAGCTCCTCTTACACCGGGATGTTTTGATATAGGAAAGTCATCTGGGACTTGGTAAGCTAATATAGTACCTTTGCCCATTTATATCACCCTTTTGAGATTGCAATATGGACTTTCTGGTTGAGATGCTCTTCTTAGCTGATCATGTCTTTAATTTATTGGGGCCCTTTGTTACCGTTTGAGTTCAGTTGTCGGATATGATATTCGATGATCATGGATTAGTCCTTCTTTCTTAGAGGTTTTATGTTTTAGTAAAGCGTCAGGAGAAAACAATAGATTTCTTCAAATCATCCTTGTCTGTAGAACAGACTAATTGCAGCTAACTTTTCGTATATCTTTCCCATTTAGAATTAGAAGGGTTGTTTATGTGTACTCAACCAAACTATTGCTCTTCCTGTCGTACTTTCTCTTGTCAGAATGTTCTCTACACCCTATTTTTCAGATTTGGAAACTGACATAATAGCAATTGCACTTTGATCCCTTATTTATGTTCATTTGTATACTGGTGTGTGTATCATTCTTGTCAGGATTTGCTTAGGATTTCAGTGTGTAAACTCATGTTTATCTTTTCTTTCAGACTTTTGCAACTAGTACTGTAAACTGAACGGCCACTTGGGTTTATACCTAGTAAATCAATCATGTCAGACTGTGCCAGGACTAGATTCAATGAGAAAGAAGACTTTCAAGTTGTTTTGGGCAAAGGAAATCCTGGAGAGTTGTCGTGCCAGCAGAACACCAGGTGGATGGCGCACTGGACCAGAGCAAGCAGGAGTGCATATGGCAAGAGCTGTATCCCTTTGGAGGATGCCAACAATAGCACTTGTACAAAAGATTCTGAGACTTCACTCTTTGAGCTTAAGAGATCTAGTGTGGCTGAAAGGCTAATGTTGGGAGGAAACTATGCAGGAATTTCCATGGAGAACGTGCAGCAGTTAAACTCTAACATGTCGGGTGTGGCGCATGATGTTTGGCAAGAAGCTGAGCAGAAGAGAATTGAACTGCAAGATGGGTCTTTTCAAACTTCTATGGTGCAGATGCAGAGACATGAGGATTTCTATGCGAAGACAGTAGTATCAGAAACACTTTCTGTTAGCAGGCTTCAAGATGTACCCTTGGATTTTCAGCAACTTGCGAACTCAGACGAGAACCTTGATTCACAGTGGAACCAGTTACCTATGTTGTCAATCAATCAAAAAGTCGACAGTATACTCAACCCAAGACGAAGATCTGCCGCCGGTACTATGTTCGATGATCTTTTTGTGCCACAACAAACTCCGAAGCTAAGCGTGGCTCCATCCGACTTGATGGGATTCTCGCATCAGGAATATGAGCTGCAGTCTCATCCAAGAACTGACAGGATCATGGATCATTGCAGACCTACAGGAGGCATCATACGTCTCCGAGAAGACCCTACCGATCTCACTTCTGATCCTGCAGGGAAGAGACTAAAATATGGTAATAACTCATCCTCAGATTGTCTGATAGATGAGCAGGATACATGTCACTATTTTGCAAACCCAAATCAGGAGCCACTCTGGAAATCTAGTGAGAAGATATTTAACCTTTCTGACAAGGGCCAGAGTGTTGTAGGTGCCTCTCAGAATCAGAAGTCAAGAACACCGGCAGGACTCCATGAAAGACAACCACTGGTGAAATTTGCAGATTCTAGTGAAGAAAAAAGTCCATATTTATTTGAAATGCTGACAACACCTTCCAAATTACAAAGCCCGTACTCGACAGATTCACTGTATTCAGGAATACCTAGTGGTTTTGGAGTTTGCTTCTATGGCCCAAATATTGGCAACCATCTGGTTGGAGATCAAAAAAAATTCTCACCTAAAACTGAAAAGTATGTGTCAGCAGGTGAGAGATAGTCTCCAACATAATAATACAATATTATCTACGAATGTCCTTTAGCATACAACGGTAGCAAAAACTTGCTTCATGTCATTGTTGTTTATGTCATAGCGTGTGGTCTGGGTAATGGGAAGTCCGAAGTATCAGTTCAATAGTATCACTCACAATTTTTGTTCTTCCGTTTTGCAGGCATTACCTCATCGTTGGCACAAAAGGTACTACCTGTGTACTTTATTACTTGGCATCCTAAAATCCATGCTGTCAAACTTTAAGTTGAATTAATTTCTACATAAAAATCACACAGTAGGTTTAATATTTTTGGAATTATTATAATTGTGGCAGTACATGTTAATGTAAAGTTGTACACAATAGCGGTCAAAGTAGCATCTTGAACATTTAAAAAGGTCGAAAATGTCAAGTAAAAAAAACTACAATGGTATCAGAGTTTAACTTGCGTATCACTCAAATGTCCTGTCTTAGGCAATATGCATGAAAATAAATCACTACGAACTGTTTTTGCTTGGAACTATTTTTTTCATATATCAAAGTGGATATATAAAATTCATAAGCTTTTCTTTCTTGCATAGAACTTTTCTCATCATGCTTATGCTCAGTCTGCACTTTGTATGCGCTCACCTGTTGCTTCATACTGCTATTCGATATGTCAATTCTTCAAACCTGTATATAGTTAGTCTTGGACCTGTATTGGTTAATTCATGCTGGGAAACTTAACCTCTTATTGATATTTGCATTTACGAACAAATGAACTACAGGACAAGGGCTGCGCGGAAGAGGCAAAAGAGCACCTGGCAACACTGTCCATCAACGGATCACCAGGACGCAATGAAGAAAGCGGATTACCTAATGTCAACCAAGATATTTCTTCGAAAGAAGATTTTTACACGCCGGAAACAGAAATCATGGACCTAGATCTCCCGCCATCTCAACAAGGCAGGACGAAGAGCGCAACTCAACCACCGATGATGGGCACCGATCCAGGCCACAAGTGGCTCAAGCGGCTGTGCCATGACGTCGCAGGCCCTGGTTCGAAGAGGCCGAAAACCGGAGACTGCAGTCCGGTTGGAGGAGCAGGTGGCACCGACATCGAAAACGACCATGTCGCAGCGAGGAGCGTCCACTGCTGGTTAGGAAGATTGTGCAAGGGTGGACGTGCTGCCCTGGTCTCGCACGAAGGTCTGGATCAGAGAATGCAGAAGCCTGATATCCCAGCCAGAGATCTCAGAGGCCATTTCCCGAGCATCAAGGCGATGGCGATGATGGGGCGGATGATGAGCAAGGTCCGGCCGCTTGATCGCCAGCGGAAGGGGCCTTGGGTGATGTGGAAGACTGAGGGAGCCTGAGTTAGACCTGAGTGAGAGTGAGTGACTAGCTTTTTTTTTTTTTTTTTTGACTTGAAGAGTGGCTAGCTGCTATGCTTTACTTCTTGTTATGTGATGTTGAATGTGGTAGTGTGGTTAGCTCCAAATAATGCAAGGTGTATATATACACTACTGTATATATGTATGTGAGTTCTGTCAGGTATAGCTAATATATATACACGAAAATAAATCACGTACGAACTGTTTTTGCTTTGAAATGTCAAGTTTCTGTTTTCTAATGAGAAAATGGGTAGTGGCAACTAAGGTTAGAGCAAAAACGATGTGGATTTTCCCAAGAAAATATACCACTAAGAAAAAACCCTTTCTAATCTACTCAATAAATTGTCCCTTTTGTAACCAAGTGTAAATTAAATGGTTGAACAGAAATTTCATAGGATTCACATGGAAAATTAAATCCTAAAGTTCATTTTCAGATACTTGTGAATCATAGAGGAGTTCACATCACAAAGACGATGGAGACATCTTATCTTGCTGAGACCCGTTTAAATCGAAAAGCCCAAAACCCGCTAAGAAATATGCCCACCCTGTTTCGGTGTTTCCCTTTCTCCCCTCGTCCACCTTATCCGTCACCGAAGCAGGCCCAAAACCTCTCACCCCCATCCATGGCGCCACCGCGCTAAACCCCCGCATCAATTCAGCCAACCACCGCCCGCCTCTATGGCGCTCTCCGAGCTCCCCCTCCACCACTCCTTCCGCCTCGCCTCCCGTCCCCACCTCCACCTCCTCCCGCTCCGCCTCCTCTCCTCCTCTCGCTCCGCCCCCTCCCACACCGCCGCCACCTCCTCCGGCGGCAACCGTGCCCCTCCCGCCCCCAGCCGCGGCGGTGGCGGTGCGCCATGGATGCAGAAGTGGGCACCCGCGGACCCCTCCGCGCCGCCGCCCGCCCCCTCCGCGGGGCCTTCCCCCACCACCTCCATCGACCGCATCGTCCACCGCCTCCGCAACCTCGGCCTCGGCACTGACGACGAAGAACCATCCTCCGCCTCCGCCACCGCACCCCTCGACGGCAGGGAGCGCCTCGGCGACCTGCTCGACCGCAGCTGGGCGCGCCCCGACCGCCAGTTCGTCGTCGCCGCCGACGAGGACGTCCTTCCGTGGGAGAGGGACCAGGATAGCGACGGCGGGAGGGGGGACGACGGGGACGGGGTCAAGCGGAAGCGGGTCAGGGCGCCCTCGCTGGCCGAGCTCACCATGGACGACGTCGAGCTGCGGCGCCTGCGCGGCATGGGCATGACCCTCCGGGACCGCATCACCGTGCCCAAGGCCGGGGTCACGCAGGCCGTCACCGAGAAGATCCACGACGCCTGGAGGAAGTCCGAGCTCGTCCGCCTCAAGTTCCACGAGGACCTCGCCAACGACATGAAGACTGCCCATGAGCTCGTCGAGGTACCGCCCCTGCTCTCAAACAAAAGCAATGTGGTATTGTCAGTGTTCAGTTTAGTTCTCGGTTCAGGCAATTGAGTTTGGGCTGTTATGTTTATTCTGGTGAATTTGATGTTACTCATGTGAAGCTAGATTTCTTACATGGTGTTTGTTTAAATTGATCAGCGGCGTACAGGAGGATTGATCATATGGAGGGCCGGGAGTGTTATGGTTGTCTACCGGGGGAGCAATTACACGAGGCCTCTGAAATCTCAAGCTCCGGATGGTACCTCATCACCAAGGAAAGCAGGAGATACTACATTGTTCATCCCTGATGCCTCGAGCACCTCTGAGAATGATAATCAGGGGAAGGATTTGACTGCGCAACACGATATTATATCCAGATTGGATATACACAACACAGATGACATGACGGAAGACGAGCTGGAGTTCAATCAAATGCTTGACGAGCTGGGCCCTCGTTTCGTGGACTGGTGGGGAACAGGAATTTTACCTGTGGATGCCGACTTGCTGCCTCAGACGATTCCAGGTTACAAAGCGCCATTTAGACTCCTTCCGACTGGAATGCGTACATCCCTAACCAACACAGAGCTGACTAATCTGCGAAAATTAGCGCGGAACCTCCCTTGTCATTTTGCTCTAGGTATTGCTTTTTGATAGCGTGAACATCATTTCCTCATCATAGCTTTTACTGTTGGCATTAAATACCTGCTTATAGCTTCCTGAACTTCATTGAAGGGAGAAACCGGAATCATCAAGGCCTGGCCGCGGCTATTGTTAAGCTTTGGGAGAAGAGTTTGGTTGTGAAAATAGCTGTCAAACGTGGAATCCAGAATACAAATAATAAGCTAATGTCAGAAGAAATAAAGGTTTGAATACCATTATGCTGTTGTTCCCTCTCATTGACAGGCATGCCTATTTCACTAAAGTTACCTTGAAAAATCTCGTTCTTGCCAGACTGTTTTTGGTCCTTAGTAGCTAAGCTGAATCGCGAGTGAGTATCATCTAAAGACTTTTATGGCATGAACAGATGCAACTAAAATATTGTCCAAGACAAGTTATAGAGAGTTCATTTTTGTCCTACCAGTCTGACGAAATTGATTTATGTTTTTACTATCCAAAGCAATATCAAGAGTTCCTAATGACCACCAGAACTCCACGCAAGTGAACATCTAGAAAACATTAACCCGTGCCCAGCACTTACTGAATTGTAAAACATCAGTAACGAAATTGTGCAACACATGATAGAACTTGCTTCCTAGTTTCTGTATAAATAAAGCCCCCTTACTAATGAAGTGCTCTCATACAGCATCATGCTTCAGTAAGAGCACCGTTGAGACCTTGCATACTTTACCATTATGTTTCCATGTTAAATTTTGCGTTGAATTCAAAAGCATCCCCCCAAAAATCATTTCTGTTGTACTAGAATTGCTTTAACCTCTTCAAGCTCTCATGCATTTCCATTATCTTCCCATTGTTCATTCAGAATTTAACAGGGGGTACCCTGCTTCTTCGAAATAAATACTACATTGTAATATATCGTGGAAAAGACTTCCTCCCAACATCAGTTGCAGCTGCCTTGGCAGAAAGAGAGGAGTTGACAAAAGATATTCAGAATATAGAGGAGCAGAGAAGATATACTTCCATTGTACACTCTCCGGAGGACGGTCTTGATGGGCATGCCCTCGTAGGAACTCTTGCTGAATTTCAGGAGGCACAAGCCCGTTGGGGAAGAGATGTAACTTCCAGGGAGCAGGAAGAAATGAAAGAAGCGTCCTTAAGATCAGAAAAGGAAAAGGCTTTCAGAAGGCTCGAACACAAGTTTTCCATTGTAAGCAATTTATATA
>JAPCYS010001927.1:0-14755 GCA_028641055.1 Alopecurus myosuroides
TATCTAAATGAGTATCAGATGATTCTCTCTTAAGACTTTTAGGTTTACTACTTTCATTAAATAGGTTTTTAGGAACAATCCAATCAAAATTCTTTTCCAAGGTTTCATGCAGTGCTAAGAGTTTAAAGGGTATTGGTATTTTGCTTTCCTTTCTATTTTTAGGTTAGGTCTTGTTTAGTTTTTCCATAGAACTAATATCATCTACACATGAGCGTGACATCTTAAAATGATCAAACACTTTTTTAGCTTCTATAACAACATCTCCAAATTCTTTAAGCAAGGTTTCCAAGATAAAATTTCTTTTTTCAATATCCTCAATATCATTCAAGTTAAGAAACAATTGATGCATTATGGGGTGAAGGTTAACAACCCTAGCTTCTAACATGTGAACTAAAGAAGCTGCACGAGTTTAATAATTTGAAGCAAGTTCTACTATGGATTTATCCTCAAAATTTTCATGCTTACTAACATGATTAAAGAATTCTTGAGTGTTATCCTTTCCAATTATAGAACCACTACCTATTGATAGATCTTTCAGGGTAAACTTAGGGAGCAACATGATAAACAATAAAAAGAAGGGTTTTTGATATAAAGAAGCAAAACAAAAACAAAGTAAAGAGATTGGAGGCGAGAGACTCCCCTTGCAGAAATCATCTTCCTCCCCGGCAATGGTGCCAGAAAATATGCTTGATGCGCATAGACTGTACACTCGTTGGGAGACCCCAAGAGGAAGGTATGAAGAGCACATCAGCAAGTTTTCCCGCAGAAAGAAACCAAGGTTGAATCGGCCAGCAGGAGAAAGAATCACTTCTGAAGGTTGTTGGCAGCTGATGTTGGCAGGGCGCACTACCGGTTAGATAGAAACATGGAATCTACACAACACAACCAAGTTACTTTGCCCCAACGAAATAGTGAGGTTGTCAAGATCACCGGTTTTGCTGAAAACAAAGGATTAGACGTACAGTGTGGAAAACAATACTTATAGTAAATGAAAAGAGAACAATGATTGCAGTAAATGAAAGGAAAATAGTGTTTGCAGCAGGTTGTATTATCATTGTAAAAGAAAGGACCGGGGTCCACATTTCACTAGTGGTGTCTCTCCGAAACAGATAAATAACATGTTGGGTAAACAAATTACAGCTAGGCAATTGACATATATAAAGGCTGCACTGTAGTGCATATGCATGACATGGTGATTACTATGTCATTCTTGCGGACATTACAACATAATTCACAGACCGTTATCCAACTGCATCTATGACTAATAATCCACCCTTAGAGCGTAATCCAATCAAAACTCGGATATTAAGTTGCAAGTAACAGATTATTGCATTAAGTAAAGTGCGTAATATAAACATCGTTGTTTTCTCCTAATGGCAACATTACATCCCCCATCCATTATGTTTCTTTCAGTCGAGCGTGGATAAAAAGGAGGCATGAACCCACTATCATAAATAAACCCTCATGGAGTTACAAGCATCAACTTGGCCAAACCATCTACTAGTAACGGAGAGCATGCAAGATCATAAATAACATAAACATGATAGATTGATAATCATTTGACATAACATTCAATATTCATCGGATCCCAGCAAACACAACGTGTAGCATTACAATAAGATGATATTGATCATGTTAGGCAACTCACAAGATCTAAACATGAGGCATAAAGAAGAGAAGACAACCATCTAGCTACTGCTATGGACCCGTAGTCCAAGGATGAACTACTCACGCATAACTCCGGAGGCAGGCATGGTGGTGTAGAGGCCTCCGGTGATGATTTCCCTCCCGGCAGGGTGCCGGGTGAGCTTGAGAACCCTCTCGAACTAGGCTTGATGATGACGGCGGCTACAAAACTTTTTGTGGAAGGGGGGTCGGGTGTTTAGGGTTTTCCAGAGACGGAGCTTATATAGGCTAAAGGGCAACGTCGGTGGGTGCCATGGGGGGAACACCTCCTAGTGGCGCGTCCAGGGGCCCGCGCCGCCCTATGGTGTGGAGGCCCTATGGCCCCATCCGGATCTCCTCCCGACTCCGTGTACGTGACATAATTCTGAGGTCCTAGGTTTTGTTTCGTCCAATTACGAGAATATTTTTAGAACAACTTTTGTGAAACCAAAAAGGGTAGAAAATAGGAACTGGCGTTGTGGCATCTTGCTAATAGGTTAGTCCAGGAAATCAATAAAAATGATGTAAAGCGTATAGAAAACATGTAGCAATTGGCACGAAAACAATATGGAACATCAGAAATTATAGATACATTTAAGACGTACCAGTCTCCCCAGAATTTTTGTCTGCATGTTTTGTTGCGCAGCCCCCGAGTATTTCGAGTGCGACTACGGCTGGGAGTCACCCCAAATTTCTGTCTGAGACGTGTTGCTTCGTAGCCCCGAGTATTTCGAGTGCGATTACGGCTGGGAGTCACCCAAGGATTTCTGTCTTAATTGTTTTGTTACGCAGCCCCAAGATTTTTGTCTGAGACGTTTTGTTGTGCAGCCCCCAAATATTTTGAGTGCGGCTGCGGCTGGAAGTCACCCCAATATTTTCGTCTTAAACGTTTTGCTGCGCAGCCCTGATGGTGAACATCGTGCACTCGTTGGGAGACCCCAAGAGGAGGGTGTGATGAGCACAGCGGTAGGAGTTTTCCCCTTAGTTAAGAACCAAGTTTATCAATCCAGTGGGAGAAAGAGGACCTTAGGAAGGTTGATGCCACTGACGGTGGTGATGGCGCTTCATCGGTGTCAGCAACAACGCGGAACTTGCACACGACACAACCAAAATACTTTGTCCCAACGGTACAATGAGGTTGTCAATCTCACCGGTCTTGCTGAAAACAAAGATTAGACGTATAGAGTGGAAAATGGTGTATGCTTGCAGTAGGTAAAGAAAGCAGGAAATTGTAGGGGTTTGTTTAACAGTGTAAGAAAATGGACCGGGGTTCATAGGTTCACTAGTGGTGTCTCTCCATAAAAGATAGCATGCTAGGTGAACAAATTACAGCTGGGCAATTGACAAATAAAGGTTGCACCGTAGTGCACATTATGACATGATGACTACTATGATATTTAGTGAGGGCATTACAAAAATATACATAGACCATAATCCAACTGCATCTATGACTAATAATCCACCCTCAGGTTATCATCTGAACCCCCTTAGGTATTAAGTTACAAGCAACAGATAACTGCATTAAACAATGTGTGTAATGTAAGCAATGATTGTACACGGGGGGCACTCACACCGCTGTTTTCTCCCTAGTGGCAACATCACATTCTCCCCCGTCACGTTTCTGTCACTCGAGCACAGGCGAAAAGGAGGCATGAACCCACACTCTAGCATAAATACTCCCTCTTGGAGTCACTAGCAACTACTTGGCCAAAGCAACCACTAGCAACGGAAAGCATGCAAGATCACAAATAACAAATGCAATAAAGACTATAATCAACTTGGCATAAGTTCAATATTCACTGGATTCCAACAAACACAGCACATAGAATTACATAAGATCAATCTCGATCATGATAGGCAGCTCACGAGATCTAAACATGGAGGCATATGAGGAGAAGACAACCATCTAGCTACTGCTATGGACCCGTAGTCCAAGGATGAACTACTCACGCATCACTCCGAAGGCAGGCATGGTGATGGAGAAGCCCCAGGTGATTATTTCCTCTCCGGCAGGGTGCCGGGAGATAGCTTTAGAACCCCCCCCTCAATCTAGGGTTGACGACGATGGCGGCTGAGGAACTTTTCGGGGATATTTTATCAGGTGCCTAGGGTTTTCCATCAGAGGAGAATATATAGGCGAAAGGGCAAAGGCGTTGGAGCCTTGGGGACCCCTGACATGGGAGTGAATCTTGGACCTATCGGGTGAGGCTACCCGGTCCAAGGCCCAAGACCTGAGCGCAGAGCGGGGGTGCCACCTACAGTTCTAGAAGGCACAATTGAAGCCCACTCGCAAAGACTTGCGGGCCAAGAAGGAAACTTGTAACCGACCTAAGCTAGGGTTTGTAACCCTCGGGTACGGTTTGAGACCTGGCCACCTATATAAGGCCAGGAGAATCACCGGGGATGGATCCAATCAACTTCTCACCACCCAAGCCTTGAGCTCGAGACCATATTCTCGACTTGAGCACCCCTCATTGTAACCGATCTACTCATAATACAGATCAAAAGAGAAGGAGTATGTCACGACCCCGGACCCAGAGATATACATACTGTTATGTGCTCCTAGCCATGGACTCACAAGGGCTTCAGGGTTACCAGCCCCGGCCGCAACAAACAACGGCAGGCAGACTGGATTCATCGGCACGTAGTCCGGATCCCCAGTCTACTACTCCTTGTATCCATGCTAGTCATAACCAACTATGCATATCAAAGCGTCCATGAATCGAATGAAACTGAAGGAAACGGGACCAAAGCTATACAGAGATGCTATGTGTCCAGAAAGTGCAACAACAATCGAGGGTTACTGGGGTTACCTCGCCCCAGGCCGAATCACATCGGCAGGCAGGCTCGGACATGGATCATCGGCTCCACAACCCCTCGACTGCGAAAACTATGCAGGCATAGCCAAAACTGTATAACAATGAGCTCGAAACCAACAACCGATCAAAGCAACACTCTAGACATTGAAGCTTCATTAAACAGGTGTTACTAGAGTATAGCTTACAAGCAGAGGTCACACGACCCAACATTACATCAGGCAACGGAAGGAAAATTATGTTGCTAATCAACAAGAACCAAAAAGGCCTAAGAGGCCGCAACATAAGGCGGCGGCCCAGCCCATAGATTCCAGGCTGCTACCTGGGAACCCCAAACTACTCGTCGATGTCCACGCTGAAACACCACCGATGTGAGATCTTCTCCTGAACCAAAATTAAGCAAACCTGAGTACGGGAGGTACTCAACAAGACTAAGTTAACCTATTATATATCTGCTATCTTCAGGAAGGTTTTATGAAGGCTGTTTTGCGTAAAGCAATCTTTGTTTTCCAAAACGAGGAGGAGTAGCACGTCTCAAAGAGGGTTTTCAAAACAGATGAGAAGACTACTCAAGTATTGAAATCATTATGTTTTCATCCACCAACATCATTTCCCAACACCTCACATTCTACAAGGATCACCCCTCTCGGCATCTCCGAGGAGGCACCCTTCAATCATTGCCAACATATTTTATGTCACGTTCAAGTTATCTATGGCCATGTGACATTCACCAAGTCGTCCTTAACCGTGGACACGGCTTTCCGAAATATTTATCCCTGCAGGGTGGTACACTTTACCCACACGTACCCTCCGACTCTTAGCGCCACATGTACGCTCTTCCATGGAGCGCGGTAGAGGGTGGATGGCTCCGACCTTTACCTTGCTCGACCCTATCCATGAGTCAACCCAAACAGGGCCACCCCGTCAACAGGGAGTTGGCCACCTCCTGACGGCACCTGTTCTGTGAGTCGGGATCAACATCCGTGTACGTCCATCACATGTCTCGGTCACGCCCTAGTTTTTCTCCAAATCGTTTTCTGACTCACACGGAGATGGAAATAGCAAACTATGTGACTCATGGATGTGGCCAAACAAGTTAGTTAGTCGAGCGAGGTTCATTGGCTCGCTCGTGTGGTTGCACGCTCAGTCTTGGTTTCCGCGGCGAGACCTTAATCCTAGGGTTGGCAAGTATAGGACAAAGAACCACTTCCCAAGTGGCCTCTCGTCCTCGCCTTAGTCGGGTTAACCACATAATGCTCATCTCACCACGTCATCATATCATACTAGGTTATCGCAGCTCTGATTCATCAACCGGATGGAGCAGAGGTAAACAAAACATGTAGGACTAAGCGAAGCAGATATGAGGCTCTGGCGATGCGCACAAGAAATTCTATGGCGTCTAGGAGCAGTGTATCAGGATATTGAGGCAATGCAGTATATAGGTGAACTATATCTACTAGCATCAAATACTTTGGAATCGAATGCAAAGTACGAGATTAAATGTTGTTGGAAACCGTATATGAGCAGATAAGAGGTTATGCTTGCCTTGGTTATAAGAAAACCAATTGAAATTTCTTCTGGAATAAGTGCTTGACTTGTCGGTTAAGATCAAGTATTCACCATTGGATTGCTGGCCTTCTCTTCGGAGTCATGTTCTACCGAGGGGGAAACAACACCGAAACAAAGAAGAACAATCAACACATGGCATCGATGCAATTCGCAACATGTATGCATGAGCAGGTTAATGCACTGAAATAAATCCCTAAACATGTTCGTTGGGTTGCTAGGGTTCATATGTCAGTTATGCAGTTTCTCTGAAATTAGCCCGAAATAGACCCCGGAGGGGCAATTCGGACGATTATGAACATGAGTACAAGTTAAAGTGATCAATTGGGTTTGAAAACATCATAACTAGGTTGCATTTGTCATTTTGAGCATTTTGGTATATTACTTTTAATTTTCTAATTTTATTGAATAAAAACTTATTTTCTCCATTTTAAATGATTAAACAATATTAAATAAATGCTCATTTTTGGACTTTATCAAACATGTGTGAAAATTACATATTTGGATAGAGAATATTTTTATGATCATCTCCATTTTTATTTTTTTTTCTGAGTGATATTTTAATAGTTATTGAATTTACCAATTTAACTCATTTTCTGGAAATAATAAATACAGGAATATGACGCACTGTGACGCAATGATGACCTCATCCTCCTCTGTTCTGCACAGAGAGATCAAATTCGTTGAATTGGTTTCAAATTAGATGGAACAAATTATACCACATCGAAGAGGAGATCAAGGGGATCCGCGGGGTGCCAACCGGTGACCAAATGGTCGCCGGAATGGCCGGCGGCGACCATTGGCACGGCGGCGGGCGGCGGAGCTCGACGGAAAGAGGAACCAGAGGGGGAGGAAGCAGTTGGAGGGGATGGGGATGCTCACCACATCGGTGGGAAGCTCGTGGAGGTGTCGGAGGGGGTAGGAGCGGCCAGAGTCGCCGGCGGCGACCACGGGGAGCCGGTGGCCATGGCGGAAACAGCGGCCCGATTGGAGCTCTACCGGGGTTCCCTGCTGCTACTCGAGCTCGAGGAGAACCAAAAGAAGACGGAGGAGGCGATGAGATGCTCCACGGCACTCGGGAGCGGCCGTATCGACGGCGACGAGCGGCGGCTATGGCCGGAGCTAGGGTTTCGCTCGGGAGGAAGGTACAGAGGAGAGGAGAGAGTGAGGTGTTGCGAGAGAGAGAGAGGAAGCCACAGCGTCTCCTTGCCCCTATCCACTCGAGGAGGAAAACAAGCAGGAGGTGGCAATCCGGCAACGGTGGCACTGCCACGCAGGAGCTCCTACTGTCAAAGGTTGAAGACAACCATCTTACGCAAAGCCCCTGCAGTTTTCAGGATTTTTAGAAAAGCTCTTTTCCATTAAGAAACAGAACACAAAATAAAGTTTTGAGGACCTTTTTGAAAGGATAAAAATTGGAAAAATAATTTTTGGAAAGCTTATGAAATTTCCAACAAAACCATGTTTTTCTTTGGTGAAATTGAATTATTTTCCAATACAAGATTTTGGAAACCAAAATAAGTACTATTTGTGGTATTTTTCTCCATTTAAATTCATAACTTAAATTGGTTTAAATTGGTTTCAAATTTTGTTTCCATGCATGTATATGATGAACACACACCACACACCCTTTGGTAGCAAAAATTGGGATGTTACAAATCTACCCCCCTTACAAGAATCTCGTCCCGAGATTCCCGAAGGACAATGAAAGAAGGAACACCGGTTTTGAACGATCTTCTCGAACCTAAGGTTTTATTCTTGTAGAGGTTGATCCGTAGTACTAGCGAATATATCCAGCGGCTACACCTTAGGTAAGAGGGAAAACTCGTAGGAACTGATCTTTGCAAAGATCGAGTATCTCATGGCTAACTCATGACAAGAATGTTCGTAAAGAACTTGTTGAGTTAACGACATGAAACACATCAAGATAACAGAGGGAATAGAAGATGGTTTCCAGTTTCTGGACGATGGTTCTTGAAAGGATTTAGAATATGAGCTTTGCAGAAGACTTTAAATCCTTTTGGAAAAGAGAGGTTGAACAACTTATTACATCGAGGTTTCTTGAAACCGAATACCAATATGGGAAGGATTGTCTTGGAGACCACAACATAATATCCGTAGACGAGGGAAAACACGAGTAAACACTGTAATCGTGTGTCGGAGAAGATTTGATACAAGATCATGTTCACTCTTCGGAGTGGACACGGAAGATAACGGAACTTTCAACTATTCCGTAACAGTTTTCTTGAAATCCTTGTCAAGGAACGGGATGTTACTTTATAACAGAATATGGGTAACCAAAAGAAGTTGGAGCACCGTAACAAAGAAAGAATCCTTGGTCACACCATAAGGATGAATAACCAACGAGGGTTGAAACACCAGAAGGAATAGGGATTCTCTTTCCCATGGTGGATTCGACCTAGCAATACGTTTACCACATGGTTAAGATCCCATGGCTAAAGTAACTAACAAATTCACACAATGTGTGAGAAAAACAGAACTTCAAGTACAAACAACTTGAAAAAGGAAACTGATCAATGGCGGTTACAAAACACCACGAGATGTTTTTCACGATGAACTTGTTTCTATTAAGACAAAAGTTTTGGAGGTTCAATGGAGAGATATTGGAAAGATCAACTTCCAGGTTTTCCTGGATGTTCTAGATACCGATATCAGGCTTATGACAAGCCTTCTATAGGTCATCAAGTGAAAATAGAACTCCGGTTTGGAAGAACATGGAGGGGAAATTTGTGAGAATGAGCCACACAAGAATTCTCACGGAGAGTGGCTATTCTTATGGATTCAAAGAGATATGACATTAGGCCTTCCGGCTAATTGTGTCAACCACAACATCAACCATGCCGGATTTCCAGATGGACCTAATTCAATACTCTCGAGGAAACACCAACCATCGTTGCTGCTTGAGATTCAGCTCTGGTTAGTGGGTTGATAACTCAGACTCGGTATGTTTGAGCGAAGAGATTGCACCGGTTACCAACGCGATACATTTACTGGATTCTCAAGATATGGACTACGATGCCAAGCTCAAGAAAATGAGCAGGATTATGGAACTCATGTATTAGCAGCTTGTGAAAGACGGTTGCACCTACATGGTCTACTTGCAAAGAACACATCGGAGTCCTTGTTGAGAAGATGATTGTGAAGATAACGAAGTTCTTAAACTTCTTATCTTTCAGGAACAATCAGTTAGTGGCTTGGTGTGGGTGCAAACTTCTTCAAATAAATAGAGGTAACAACCTACCATCTAAAGAGTAGACCACACATGCATGACCGAGGGATTATTCCCGAACGAAAACGAAAATTTTACTCGGATCCATGGCAACATCCTTCACCATAAGCATATGAACCGGGGTAAGTCACTTCGAACCCCGAGAACACAACTTCGTGATGACACAAAGATGATTCTCGAAAGTTTCCAACATTAGTGCCAAGTGTTCAACATGAACCTCTTGCAACTTGAGAAAATAGGAATGTCATCGATGGGATCGACAACACGACGATCAAAACACTCCAAGAAAAGAGGGATTCATATAGTACATGAGCAAGGCAAAATATTGGTTAGACCAAAGGACATGAAGGTGTACTCGGGCAAAACACTATGAGTGAAAACACCGTCAAGATAGTCCTTGAATCTGAACTTGATCTGACGATAGCCCAAATCAAATCAAGGTAGAATGATAGCATGTCCACCAAGGAGATACTATCCTGCTTCAACACAAAGGAAACTGGACATCCCTTAACAGAGGATCAAGTTAGGCGGAGCTTTTGCCCTTCAACTCTCCAAGTGGTTGTCTAAGCTCAACCATCTAGTCCAGGATATCCAGCAGAGTTCCTTGGAGAAAGGAGTAGTTCGAATTACCCCTTTATTTAGACATCACGGTCAGGTAACAACCTGGTGATACTTCTAGAAAGACAACCAGAATATCACAACCCACCGGTATGTCTTAGAGTTTGAAAGGAGGTTTGCTTTTCAAGGAAACTAATGGTCATGAGAGCTTCGGCATGAACCTAACTCTTTGAACAGGAAATATTTCACCGGGATGAATGGATTTGGTAACACAGTCAACTTCAAACAAAGACCGGGTGACCGTAGTGCTAAGAAGGATACAGATGTTTCTTAGATTTTTTCAAAGCAAAGCAAAGAAATTGCTAGGAATACCTGATACACACATCAATACACATACCCACCATTCTCAAGCATTCAAGCTTGGAGGGAAGGTGGTTAAAGATGTGTAAGAGCATCACTTCATCAATGAGGACATGAAACTCAGCACGACCTCTTGATATAAAGGAGTGTGATACTCAAAGGTGGAACAGAACAGAAGCTGATAAAACTTCTTCAATCGGCGGATTACAAAACTTTGACCTGGTCCTAGAGATGAACGAGGTACTAGAGTTTGTTTCTCCTGACATTCCAAGGTGGAATCTTTTGACGGAAAACAAGAGAAAATGTATTGGAAGAATCCAACACACTGAAGAAACTTGGTTTCCAAACAGTAGATGAGGTTTGGAAGCAAGCAAAGAATAGGAACATGCTCTTGGAAAATCCCGAGATCACGTTGGATGCACAAGGTCATACCCATTTGTATAACCCATGCTAAGACGAAAGATATAGCAGAGTCAAGAACAAGGATATGGGAATCATAAAGAACCCTCTTGTTGTGATCCCTTTTTGGTTCCAAAGGAAAGCCTACGGCTATGAGAGTTGGAATTTCCTAACCACCCTGAGGTAAAACAGATACCTCAGGATTAAACATAATAGAACTTGGGTTAAAGGTCAGCATCCTGTACTGATAGAGTGAGCATCACATGGTTATGAAACCACATGGTTCAACCCAACACAATTCAGCACATTCCGGGACCTTCGGTTCAAGTCCAAGGTTGAAAACTCAACAAAAGGAGTAACTACTATATGAGTGCCACAAAGGACGCTACAATTAGCAATCATGAGGTACCTTTCAAAAGACAATGATAGCTCCGGAAGAACTTTGAGCAAAGGATAACGGACACATTCGAGATGGAAAAGAAATCTCGAGGTTTAGAATTTTGAGACTTAGAACATGTAAGGATGTGGAATCCACACAACTCTGAGAGATTAGAATGGAAAGGAAATCTTCCAGTTTAAGAGATAACGGAATATGAAACACACACGACTCTAGAAACTTTTTAACACTAAGTCAACTTGGATAAAAGACGTCCTTGCCAAAGAAGGCACCTAGGTTTTGAATGACTAGTAAAACATAGCAAAACCTTTTTCAAATCAAAACAGATAAGGTGACCCAGAGTTAGAGCAATACCAGATAAGGAGTAAAAAGAATCCTAAGAAGGTTTTCACAATTCATTTTGAGTTTCAAAATAGTTTTCGCAAAAACTCTAGACTCGACATCGACCAAGCAGTAAGGTTTTCCTACAGGCAGTCCTGCTCTGATACCATGACCTGTCACGACCCCGGACCCAGAGATATACATACTGTTATGTACTCCTAGCCATGGACTCACAAGGGCTTCAGGGTTACCAGCCCCGGCCGCAACAAACATCGGCACGTAGTCCGGATCCCCAGTCTACTACTCTTTGTATCCATGCTAGTCATAACCAACTATGCATATCAAAGCGTCCATGAATCGAATGAAACTGAAGGAAACGGGACCAAAGCTATACAGAGATGCTATGTGTCCAGAAAGTGCAACAACAATCGAGGGTTACTGGGGTTACCTCGCCCCAGGCTGAATCACATCGGCAGGCGGGCTCGGACATGGATCATCGGCTCCACAACCCCTTGACTGCGACAACTATGCAGGCATAGCCAAAACTGTATAACAATGAGCTCGAAACCAACAACCGATCAAAGCAACACTCTAGACATTGAAGCTTTATTAAACAGGTGTTACTAGAGTATAGCTTACAAGCAGAGGTCACACGACCCAACATTACATCAGACAACGGAAGGAAAATTATGTTTTCAATCAAGAACCAAAAAGGCCTAAGAGGCCGCAACATAAGGCGGCGTCCCAGCCCATAGATTCCAGGCTGCTACCTGGGAACCCCAAACTACTCGTCGATGTCCACGCTGAAACACCACCGATGTGAGATCTTCTCCTGAACCAAAATTAAGCAAACCTGAGTACGGGAGGTACTCAACAAGACTAAGTTAACCTATTATATATCTGCTATCTTCAGGAAGGTTTTATGAAGGCTGTTTTGCGTAAAGCAATCTTTGTTTTCCAAAACGAGGAGGAGTAGCACGTCTCAAAGAGGGTTTTCAAAACAGATGAGAAGTCTAATCAACTACTGAAATCATTATGTTTTCATCCACCAACATCATTTCCCAACACCTCACATTTTACAAGGATCACCCCTCTCGGCATCTCCGAGGAGGCACCCTTCAATCATTGCCAACATCTTTTACGTCACGTTCAAGTTATTTATGGCCACGTGACATTCACCAAGTCGTCCTTAACCGTGTACACGGCTTTCCGAAAGATTTATCCCTGTAGGGTGGTACACTTTACCCACGCGTACCCTCCGAATCTTAGCGCCACATGTACGCTCTTCCATGGAGAGCGGCAGAGGGTGCATGGCTCCGACCTTTACCTTGCTCGACCCTATCCATGAGTCAGCCCAAACAGGGCCACCCCGTCAACAGGGAGTTGGCCACCTCCTGACGGCACATGTTCTGTGAGTCAGGATCAACATCCGTGTACGTCCATCACTTGTCCCGGTCATGCCCTAGTTTTTCTCCAAATCGTTTTCTGACTCACACGTAGATGGAAATAGCAAACTACGTGACTCATGGATGTGGCCAAACAAGTTAGTTAGTCGAGCGAGGTTCCTTGGCTCGCGCGTGTGGTTGCACGCTCAGTCTTGGTTTCCGCGGCGAGACCTTAATCCTAGGGTTGGCAAGTACAGGACAAAGAACCACTTCCCAAGTGGCCTCCCATCCTCGCCTTAGTCAGGTTAACCACATAATGCTCATCTCACCACGTCATCATATCATACTAGGTTATCGCAGCTCTGATTCATCAGCCGGATGGAGCAGAGGTAAACAAAACATGTAGGACTAAGCGAAGCAGATATGAGGCTCTGGCGATGCGCACAAGCAATTCTATGGTGGCTAGGAGCAGTGGATCAGGATATTGAGACAATGCAGTATATAGGTGAACTATATCTATTAGCATCAAATACTTTGGAATCGAATGCAAAGTACGAGATCAAATGTTGTTGGAAACCGTATATGAGAAGATAAGCGGTTATGCTTGCCTTGGTTATAAGAAAACCAATTTAAATGTCTTCTGGAATAAGTGCTTGACTTGTCGGTTAAGATCAAGTATTCACCATTGGATTGCTGGCCTTCTCTTCGGAGTCACGTTCTACAGAGGGGGAAACAACACCGAAACAAAGAAGAACAATCAACACATGGCATCGATGCAATGCGCAACATGTATGCATGAGCAGGTTAATGACTGAAATAAAGCGCTAAACATGTTCGTTGGGTTGCTGGGGTTCATACGTCAATTATGAAGTTTCTCTGAAATTAGCCCGAAAATAGACCCCGGAGGGGCAATTCGGACGATTATGAACATGAGTACAAATGAAAGTGCTCAATTGGGTTTGAAAACATCATAAATAGGTTGCATTTGTCATGTTGAGCATTTTGGTATATTACTTTTAATTTTCTAATTTTATTGAATAAAAACTTATTTTATCCATTTTAAATGATTAAACAATATTAAATAAATGCTTATTTTTGGATTTTCTCAAACATGTGTTAAAATTACATATTTGGATATAGAATATTTTTATGATCAACTCCATATTTTTATTTTATTTTTCTGAGTGATATTTTAATAGTTATTGAATTTACCAATTTAACTCATTTTTTGGAAATAATAAAAACAGGAATATGACGTCACTGTGACACAATGATGACCTCATCCTCCTCTGTTCTTCACAGAGAGATCAAATTCGTTGAATTGGTTTCAAATTATATGGAACAAATTATACCACATCGAAGAGGAGATCAAGGGGAACCGCGGGGTGCCAACCGGTGACCAAATGGTCGCCGGAATGGCCGGCGACGACCAGTGGCACGGCGGCGGGCGGCAGACGGAAAGAAGAACCAGAGGGGGAGGAAGCGGTTGGAGGGGACGGGGATGCTCACCACGTCGCTGGGAAGCTTGTGGAGGTGTTGGAGGGGGCAGGAGCGGTCAGAGTCGCCGGCGGCGACCACGGGGAGCCGGCGGCCATGGCGGAAACAGCGGCCCGATTGGAGCTCTACCGGGGTTCCCTGCTGCTACTCGAGCTCGAGGAGAACCAAAATAAGATGACGGAGGCAATGAGATGCTCCACGGCACTCGGGAGCGGCCGTATCGACGGCGACGAGCGGCGGCTATGGCCGGAGTTAGGGTTTCGCTCGGGAGGAAGGTACAGAGGAGAGGAGGGAGTGAGGTGCTGCGAGAGAGAGAGAGAGAGAGAGAGAGAGAGAGGAAGCCACGGCGTCTCCTTGCCCCTATCCACTCGATGAGGAAAACAAGCAGGAGGTGGCAATCCGGCGACGGCGGCACTGCCACGCAGGAGCTCCTACTGTCAAAGGTTGAAGACAACCATCTTACGCAAAGCCCCCTGCAGTTTTCAGGATTTTTAGAAAAGCTCTTTTCCCTTAAGAAATAGAACACAAAATAAAGTTTTGA
>JAPCYS010003351.1:0-26528 GCA_028641055.1 Alopecurus myosuroides
GCTCAATCCATATGTGATAGTCATGACTCTTAAGACCATGGACTCTTCCCGTTAAAAGATTGACTCCATTGCTCATATTCGAACAATAACCATCGGGGAACCTAACGAGGTATTTGAGCCAAATGAACACCTCCTTCTTTTGGGGGCCTAGAAGGCAAAAGTCGGCATCTGGCTTGACCCAATTTCTTCGATTGCGCTCCGGAGGCCGCATGTTTAGTTTCTTTCTATCACATAGCGTCTCTTGATCAACTCTAGCCTTGACATTATCCTTTGTCTTCTCAGGAATGTTCAGGACTATATGAAATAGGGACTCCCCAACATTCTTTTCTGTGTGCATCACATCGATGTTATGAGGAAGTTTGAGGTCCTTGTAATAGGGGAGTTGTGTTAAGCCTGCAATGTGAGTCCAGTTGTGCGTCTCACCATATCCCACAAAACCTTTGCCATTGGGATTAGGCTTTAGATCACGTAGCTCGGCACAAACAGCTGCACCGTCGAACGTTGGTATCTTCTTTACTTCCCTCACAACTTTGTCTTTCGTGAAGTGCTTTTTGTCCTCTCTGAATCGATGTCCTCTTGGGAGGAACGGTCGATGCATGTCAAAGGAGGAATATTTGCCACCCTTCTTCAGCCACATGAACTTAAGAGCATGTCTGCACACTGGGCATGGCATCTTCCCATATGTACAATGTCCACAGAATAGGGCATAACCCGGTAGATCATGCATGGAATAGTGGAACCAAACTTTCATGAGGAAGTTTTTCTTCGATGCTCCGTCGTATGTCCATGTCCCATGTTCCCAAGAATGGTGCAAATCATCGATAAGCGGCTGCATGTACACACTCAAATTCTTCCCGGGGTATTCAGGCCCTGGAATGATCAACGACATGAATATGTTCTTTCGTTGCATTACGACGCCGGGAGGGAGATTGAGTGGAATAACAAACACCGGCCAACAGCTGTACGATCTAGCCGACATACCGAATGGATTGAATCCATCGGTTGCTATCGCAATCCTGACATTCCGAGCCTCTTTTGCTTCATCTTTATAAATGGAGTCGAAATGCTTCCATGAGTCACCATCAGCTGGATGTTTCATCTTCTTTTTTCCATCAAACAAATCAGGATATCTCTTCCCATCCTTGTGCCACCTCATCTGTCTGGCAGTCTCCTCACTCATGTGAAGGCGTTGGATTCTTTTTATGAATGGGAGATATCGAAGAATCTTTACGGCGATCTTCGTCTGCTCCATCTGACCGTCCGCACCCTTCACCTCAAGATACCTAGAGGCCCCACACTTGTTACAGTGAGTATGATCCACAAACTCCTTCCGAAACAAAAGGCAACCCTTAGGACAACAGTGTATCTTCTCATAATCCATGCAGAGCGCTTTCATGATTTTCTTCGACTCGTACATGTTTCGAGGCAGACAGTGTCCTTCAGGGAGCATGTTAGCAAATGTTCTCAAATTATTCTCATAGCTTGCTCGGTTCCAGCCGTTCTTAGCTTTATCGGCCAAAAGTTGCGAGACCGCATCCAGCTGGGAGATAGCTGCATTCGGGTAAAGAGGTTTCTTTGCCATGGCCCTCATTTCAAGGAAGGCCTTCGCGGTTGCCTCCGGTTCGTCCGGTTCATCTGTTTCCTCCGGTTCGTCCGGTTCATCTGGATCCTCATCTCGAGGTGGCGAATGTGCCAACTCTGCATACTGAAGATCATAAAGCAAGTTTCCGATGCCATCATCATAATTCCCATTGATGCGCTGGCGCATCACCTCCTCTCTAACACGGTCGCGTTCAGGAAAGTTGATCAACATGCGAAAGTCAGGCATATACCCATTCTGCCAGAGGTGTCTAGTCATGCCCAAGGAACCCTCGCGGTGATTCATCTTGCAGCGAGCACAAGGGCAAAGTGGACGGACCGACTTAGAACCACGGTTTGCGTCCTTCACAAAATATTCAGTTTTCCATTCCCACTCAGCAGTTCTTTCATTAGCACTAATACGACCACTATACATCCAATCATTATCATCCATCCTCTGCTTCAAGAAAAGCTCTTACCCTCAAAGGTTGATCGAGTGGTGAAGAAGATCTGGAACGCTCCTTCAAGAAGCCTTGCGACGGTCCCGGTGTCCACCTCGAAGCATAGCCTGCGCGAAAGAGAAAATTAGGGGGCTTGCGGCATTAGCTGTCTTCCTAAAATCTGAACATGTGCTTGGTATGTACGGGAGAATTTACAATTTGCCCTGCTTTACTTCACACCTCTATAATTTGCCACACTTTACTTTGTATTTTACTATTTGCCACACATTAGATTAATCCATTTACAATTTGCCATATTTCTCGTTTTACAGATTTATTAATTTTTATGAACCGGAATCAGCTCTTAAGCGTGAGATCACTTCTATCTGTGGACTGTGGTTACCTAAATAGAGAACCACTTCTAGGCTTGCTTCTGTTCTAAGACTGCACCTGGAATCGACTGGGACTCATTTTGCACCACAATTCTTTGGGCAAGTGAGTATATCTTGTTTCCTTATACACATAAATACATATAATTAATTGTCTCACTTTATGGTACCACGTGTTATCACCACCCTTAGCGAAATACTCCTATCAAAGCAATTGCAGTTCAAGCAGGAAAGCCTCTGCTTTCAGTGTTAGAAACTTTTATCTGATTGCTACTTGGCTCCGTGCAGTCATGATCTACCAGGTACGAACGGTCATGTCCCCCGTTTTGACCGTTTTCCGAAACCGGCTTTGAAAATTACAGAAAATTCAAAAAAACTCGAAACGATGCAAGATCTTCGCGTGGTGTTCTTATATATGTCCTAGTATCCACCAAAAATAATAAACTTAGAATACGACAATTTGATGGAAAATGTATTCACATAAATGAGCTATCTCGTACGAAGATCCATGGCTTTCGGGCCAAATGACTGATGTTTTGGCCACATCCATGACATAGTTTGTTTAAATGTTCCTATATTCCACATAAAGGTGCATATTGGAACAACTAAGAATGTTCACGAAGAAAGTTTTATTTTTCGTTGAATAAAAATACCATTTTCCCTTTCCGGAGTGTCAAAACCGGCTATTTTTGTGAAGCACATACACAAAATATGTTGCGAAAATGTACAAAGTAAAATTCTAAATATATTATGTCATGTTTGATCTACAAATAACAAACTTACTACCTCTAAATAGCTCAAAATACACCACTTTTGAAAAAGACAAATTTCTGCCGATTCCGCTGAAACCGGGCCAAATTTGCACTACGGGTGCCTCGTACTTTTCTCTTTATTTTTTGAAAAAATCATTTTTAGGTACCCAAGTACCTATTTCGACATAGATAAACCAAGAGTTCATCAAGATTCAGCACCTAGGTACGAACGGTCATGTCCCCCGTTTTGACCGTTTTCCGAAACCGGCTTTGAAAATTACAGAAAATTCAAAAAAACTCGAAACGATGCAAGATCTTCGCGTGGTGTTCTTATATAGGTCCTAGTATCCACCAAAAATAATAAACTTGGAATACGACAATTTGATGGAAAATGTGTTCACATAAATGAGCTATCTCGTACGAAGATCCATGGCTTTCGGGTGAAATGACGGATGTTTTGGCCACATCCATGGCATAGTTTGTTTAAATGTGCCCATATTCCACACAAAGGTGCATATTTGAACAACTAACAATGTTCACGAAGAAAGTTTTATTTTTGTTGAATAAAAATACCATTTTCCCTCTCCGGAGTGTCAAAACCGGCTATTTTTGTGAAGCACATACACAAAATATGTTGCGAAAATGTACAAAGTAAAATTCTAAATATATTATGTCATGTTTGATCTACAAATAACAAACTTACTACCTCTAAATAGCTCAAAATACACCACTTTTGAAAAAGACAAATTTCTGCCGATTCCGCTGAAACCGGGCCAAATTTGCACTACGGGTGCCTCGTAGTTTTCCCTTTATTTTTTGAAAAAATCATTTTTAGGTACCCAAGTACCTATTTCGACATAGATAAACCAAGAGTTCATCAAGATTCAGCACCTAGGTACGAACGGTCATGTCCCCCGTTTTGACCGTTTTCCGAAACCGGCTTTGAAAATTACAGAAAATTCAAAAAAACTCGAAACGATGCAAGATCTTCGCGTGGTGTTCTTATATAGGTCCTAGTATCCACCAAAAATAATAAACTTGGAATACGACAATTTGATGGAAAATGTGTTCACATAAATGAGCTATCTCGTACGAAGATCCATGGCTTTCGGGTGAAATGACGGATGTTTTGGCCACATCCATGGCATAGTTTGTTTAAATGTGCCCATATTCCACACAAAGGTGCATATTTGAACAACTAACAATGTTCACGAAGAAATTTTTATTTTTGTTGAATAAAAATACCATTTTCCCTTTCCGGAGTGTCAAAACCGGCTATTTTTGTGAAGCACATACACAAAATATGTTGCGAAAATGTACAAAGTAAAATTCTAAATATATTATGTCATGTTTGATCTACAAATAATAAACTTACTACCTCTAAATAGCTCAAAATACACCACTTTTGAAAAAGACAAATTTCTGCCGATTCCGCTGAAACCGGGCCAGATTTGCACTACGGGTGCCTCGTAGTTTTCTCTTTATTTTTTGGAAAAATCATTTTTAGGTACCCAAGTACCTATTTCGACATAGATAAACCAAGAGTTCATCAAGATTCAGCACCTAGGTACGAACGGTCATGTCCCCCGTTTTGACCGTTTTCCGAAACCGGCTTTGAAAATTACAGAAAATTCAAAAAAACTCGAAACGATGCAAGATCTTCGCTGGTGTTGTTATATAGGTCCTAGTATCCACCAAAAATAATAAACTTGGAATACGACAATTTGATGGAAAATGTGTTCACATAAATGAGCTATCTCGTACGAATATCCATGGCTTTCGGGTGAAATGACGGATGTTTTGGCCACATCCATGGCATAGTTTGTTTAAATGTGCCCATATTCCACACAAAGGTGCATATTTGAACAACTAACAATGTTCACGAAGAAAGTTTTATTTTTTGTTGAATAAAAATACCATTTTCCCTTTCCGGAGTGTCAAAACCGGCTATTTTTGTGAAGCACATACACAAAATATGTTGCGAAAATGTACAAAGTAAAATTCTAAATATATTATGTCATGTTTGATCTACAAATAACAAACTTACTACCTCTAAATAGCTCAAAATACACCACTTTTGAAAAAGACAAATTTCTGCCGATTCCGCTGAAACCGGGCCAAATTTGCACTACGGGTGCATCGTAGTTTTCTCTTTATTTTTTGAAAAAATCATTTTTAGGTACCCAAGTACCTATTTCGACATAGATAAACCAAGAGTTCATCAAGATTCAGCACCTAGGTACGAACGGTCATGTCCCCCGTTTTGACCGTTTTCCGAAACCGGCTTTGAAAATTACAGAAAATTCAAAAAAAACTCGAAACGATGCAAGATCTTCGCGTGGTGTTCTTATATAGGTACTAGTATCCACAAAAAATAATAAACTTGGAATACGACAATTTGATGGAAAATGTGTTCACATAAATGAGCTATCTCGTACGAAGATCCATGGCTTTCGGGTGAAATGACGGATGTTTTGGCCACATCCATGGCATAGTTTGTTTAAATGTGCCCATATTCCACACAAAGGTGCATATTTGAACAACTAACAATGTTCACGAAGAAAGTTTTATTTTTTGTTGAATAAAAATACCATTTTCCCTTTCCGGAGTGTCAAAACCGGCTATTTTTGTGAAGCACATACACAAAATATGTTGCGAAAATGTACAAAGTAAAATTCTAAATATATTATGTCATGTTTGATCTACAAATAACAAACTTACTACCTCTAAATAGCTCAAAATACACCACTTTTGAAAAAGACAAATTTCTGCCGATTCCGCTGAAACCGGGCCAAATTTGCACTACGGGTGCCTCGCAGTTTTCTCTTTATTTTTTGAAAAAATCATTTTTAGGTACCCAAGTACCTATTTCGACATAGATAAACCAAGCGTTCATCAAGATTCAGCACCTAGGTACGAACGGTCATGTCCCCCGTTTTGACCGTTTTCCGAAACCGGTTTTGAAAATTACAGAAAATTCAAAAAAACTCGAAACGATGCAAGATCTTCGCGTGGTGTTCTTATATATGTCCTAGTATCCACAAAAAATAATAAACTTGGAATACGACAATTTGATGGAAAATGTGTTCACATAAATGAGCTATCTCGTACGAAGATTCATGGCTTTCGGGTGAAATGACGGATGTTTTGGCCACATCCATGGCATAGTTTGTTTAAATGTGCCCATATTCCACACAAAGGTGCATATTTGAACAACTAACAATGTTCACGAAGAACTTTTTAATTGTCTTTACTGACGTGAAGTTCTTCGCCGGGGTGTTGTGTTTGCTGAGATCTTTTTAACTGTCTTTACTGACGTGAACTTCTTCGCCCGGACCTTTTGGCGGTGCACACTCAGCGAAGAGGATGTTGTCCAAGCTTGGTCACCCTCGCCGAGGATTTCATCTGTAGTCTCTACGTAGATGCTCTTTGCCGGGTTGCCCCAAGATTTTGCGCTCGGCGAAGTCGAGAACGCCCAGCGGAGAGTGAATTTCTAGTAGTTTTTGTTGGTTTAGATTTTTTTAGGTCACATATGCATGGAAATCCAAGATTGGACCCAAGAATCCACCGGTAGCCCTCCGTTTCACCAGTAGAGGGAGTTTCTTCTTACACGTCTAGCACTTCTCTAAGTGTAATCGCATGCACCTTAACATGGGCCTTCCACCACACTTTCACATTTATGGTAGGGCCACTTGCAAGTTGTGTGATTCCGGCGCTCCAGCGATCTTTTTCCTGCGAACCCCTAGTATGTGGGCCCAATAGATCTACCCCTACAACTCATTCTACATAAGCGATATATCACTACAAACTAAAAGTAATTATGCAACCAACAATAAAATGCAAGAAAATATTTAAATCATATATATATAGAAGAAAATATATGGGGCAATACGATGGAAAAAAGGAGCAGTGCCGAGGGGGTAACCCTCGGCATTGCTATACAATCTATGCCGAAGGGAACCCCCTCGGCGTTGTTATGCGCCGTGAACGATGCATATCAATTAGTTACGCCGACGGCAACCCCCTCGGCATTGTCCTGGGACGTTAACTTTTTCTCGACGGTGGTCACTAGCGCACGTCGCCACGCGGGCTGTGCCTACGGCCAGGCTGTGCCGACGGTGGCCCTCGGCGTTGCTTTATCTATGCTGAAGGTTATTCTACGCCGACAGTCACCCTCAGTATTGATCGTCTATGCCGAGGGTTTCTCTATGCCGAGGGTCTTTTTGCAACCGTGGGCACTGCACGAGCTATGCCGAGGGTCCCGATATTTCCCCCTCGGCGTTGAAATCCCCCTCGGCATCGTCGCTCGTTCCCGTAGTGAAGCTTAACCCCCGCTACAATAAAAAGGATTGATGATGAATGATGACCTACATCTTCACAAGAACTCACATCCTTTTTGAGAGAACAAACCAATACTTGATGTAGCAGTTTGAGGTGACGAAGAATTAATACCCGCTGGTCTATGTTACTTCCAACTGATGTTCTCTGCTTACTATTGCAGCATTACAAGTACATTTTGAGCTGGTGATAACGGTTCTAGTATTCTGGTTCGGTGATCAGATACATCGACATTACAATTTTCATTTGAAAATACTTTGTTTCAGAGTAGGACTCAATCAACACGTGAATTCCTTAAACAGGGTACAACCTATGCAGAACTACGACACCTGACCAGAAAAAATATATAAAGAATATTTACGCAGAAAATGACGTAAGCTGTCTGCAGGAACGATGAGCTAAAAAGAACATCCTCCATTCTTGACAACATACACAGAAATACAAGGAATCAATTGCAAATGCATCTAGTGCAAGGAATATAAGCATAGACGACACGGAGAAAAAAAAAATGAAACAGTACTTCCATACCCCGTTCAAAGCCCTGGCCTCAATGTACAGCTGTCCTACAAACTAGAGATAAAAAATCCAACACATATTTCTTGCCCAACATGGCAAGGTAACATCAAGGATCCAATTGCAGGGGCTGAAGTAAGAAGTTGGCAAAAACTAGGCCACCATTTACTAGTGCCAGAAATTGAGCACCAGATTGCATTACTAAGAAGTATACAAGACTACAAGAGAAGAACAAGTCGACACACAGACATAAGGTAGCATGAAGCAACATATATTGACATTAGACTGATACCATGTCCTAATCAATAAATCTTGCAGAGGTTTTCTTGCCCAGAACATGTCAAAGGTAACCAAACTAACAAAACGAAAAGACTAGAGAGGAAACATGAACAGCTACTTGGCAAAAGCATAGCATTCTCGGACACCGAGATGACCATGTCCAAAGTTGGAACAAGATTTGTCGGCAACTTAGGACTTCTGTTGTAATGCCGGTTGAGAATCCGGGATGTCGATGGTGTAGCTGCAGAGAAGGTGGATGATTGTGAAAGGACATTCGGCGACGAGGACAAACTGCTTGCCCTGCTTTAAGAACTCAGAGGCTTCAGAGATGCTCTCTTCTTTGTGGTCCTTGAGGTTGTACTTGAAGATGCGAGCAGACGAACCAAAGTGTTCAGTGTAGTACATGCAGTTTTCCTCAATGCCTGGGAACTTATTAGTATCGACAGCCAAACACCTGCGGTGACCAGTGAAGATGGCAAATTTCTTGATGCTCTGCACAGTCTGGACCTTACCTGTCTCGGTGTTCGCGTCGAGCACAAAGGAGGGTCTGCACATGACGACAAACATATGTGCAACCAAATCCACTACAAAACCCTTGAAGTGGTTTGCATCTCCAGGATAATCACTAGAGAAGAACTTGACAGGATCAAGATTAAGAGACATCAGAAAATCGAATAACTCACAAACCACTTCACTTAACGCTGGGCCACTAGAGATGTGCGAGTAGGCGCATAGGGCCATGGGCGCTACCTTCACTTATCCTTCTTCTTCTTAGTCCAAGAACATTTTTTGAACTTAGCCTTATTCTGCACAATCAACACTTAACTGGCGCCTTTCTTGATATCAGACTCTGCCGTTTTGAGCATCCCATGTAATTCAGTGATACTCTTATCCATACCATGCATATGGTAGTTCGAGATGAACGGACCATACGCATTAGGAAGAGAGTTTAGAATTATATAACTAGCGAACTCTTCGTTAATTGGGAAGCCCAGCCGATCCAGAGACTATGTAACCAATCATCTTGATTACATGCGGACTCAATGGATCACCGTCTTTCAGCTTACAGCCCAGCAAAGCTTGAGAGACTTGATACCTCTCGGTCTTTGCCTGAGCCTGGAACATACTTTTGAGACTTTCGATCATATCGTATGCCTCAACATTTTTGAACTGCTGCTGCAAGTCCGGTTCCATGTGTGCAAGCATAAGACAGCTAATTTCCGTAGACCCATCTCTAGTCTTACGGTAGGCATTCATGACAGCGACAGTCGCATCGTCATCTGGCTCTTTTGGAAGTGGAGTTTCTAGAACGTGTTTTTTCTTGTCATGCTTGAGGACTATCCTCAGATTACGATACCAGTTGGTGAAATTAGTTCCATTAAGCTTATCTTTCTCTAGGATTGACCTTAACGCAAACGCGGACAACTGAGGAAGGTTGCTAGGTGCCATTGATCTACAACAGAAAATATGCAAAACACTTAAGACATGTATTCATAAAAGAGCATGTATATTAAACGCTTTAATACTTATGCTCCCACTAGAACCAACACCCCTCCGATGGTTGCTGAGTGATTCAAGACCTTAAATAAGCAAGCCGACTAGTGAGCTTTAGCATCAACGCTAGCCGACAAGTGATCTAGGTCGGCAACACCTTGCCAATCGTATCCAATATGACTCCTGTTAGGTGGGTGACATCACATGCCCCGGCTCCCAACCTACCTCGCCCCGAGCCCCACAACCGTTGTGATGGACTCGTGTAGATTACCAAGTGCTTCCGCTTGTAAGAGTCCGAATCAAACCCACCTAATCGGAAAGAATTGGTAGCACCTCAATTTTATGAGCCCACTACCAAGAATGTCCGACTTGTGATGGTGCAGCACTGGCGGGGCGACCGACTAGACCTTCTTTGAGGGATTAAAGAATCTACCAACTATCTAAATAGAGGTAAACAGAGACATAACAATAACACCAATAGAGCAATTATAATGTGAAATGGTATGGCTCTCTTCATGGTGATCTGCATCTCCACAAAGCTTGTAAGTCGAATTGTGCCAACTCTTGTCACGTGCCATCTTACTCCATGTAGCCGACTTGTACATCGACTTGCATGCCTTCCAGGTTCTCCAACAAGCTACACTAGCTAGTAAACGAACATTTACATACAGAATCCGACACGCAGGCCGGTATACAATAAAATGACAGCACCTAGGCTCCAGCCGGCTGACAAAAACATGATACGCAGATCATGTATGGATTACACACATCGCATGCACATAAGCCATACCATTCACAACATCCTGCAAAAACAAGTTATGCATAGACACGATATTTACCGGCGTTGCGAAACTCGCAACGACATCTAAGACGCTACGACAGGGCGAAGCCGGCGGTCCTCGCGGGCGGGGATCGAAGGGGCAGCGCCCCTCGCGGGTGCGGGCAGCGCCCGACGATTTCGGAAATCGCAGATCTCATCTGCATTCCAATTATGGATTTCTTCATCGGATAAAACGATTTTACCCGAATCTGATCCGTATTCCAATTCGATCAAACTCTTTGATCTTCGATCACCGCAACTGGATTTATGTGTCACGGTATACCCCGATGGCGGAAACCGACCGGTAGGGGTAAGTTGTTCCACGACCTTAGCAGTATGAGCACGGAAACCTGATCATCCATTAACCTCGAGTACGATTGATCCAATCAACCTTGTACAAAACCGATCTATCTCATAGATCGACCACCAAAACATCACTTAGATCCAATCTAAAGCTAACTATCATATATGTACGGATCTCGGGCCTAATACCAGAAGCTACCGCTCTGATACCACTGTTGGAACGCGTAGAGATAAAACTTTTTCCTACGCGGTACTTCCAAGATCTAGCGGAGGTAGAAGGCCACGAGTATTACCACTAGACGGGCGGTTGCGGATTATCGATGAAGCGCGTCGGGGCAGTGCAGTCCCACGATCCGATCCAGCCGATCCGATCCCTCGAACGTCGAAGTGCTGAACGTACAGCACCCCTGCCGGTATCCACACGTACGAGGAGGAGCTCCGACGGCAGACTGCTAGGTCTGGTGCGACGGCTGGACTGAGTGGGGCTAGGTTCCCAACTCATGGGAGTGGACTAACGAGGAGGAACCCGTTGGGCAACCTGCGCCCCTCTTTATATAGCGAATGGTAGTGGGCTTCACAACACTTGTGGCCCATTCCCTCTGTGAGTCCGACTCACAAACTTAGTCCATTTCTGGTTCGGTCCGACCCGACCAATGTTTGCTCCCACTCTTAAGTGTGCGACCCTGCAGGCTCATGGCGACTTGGACACGATTGGAGTCCGACTCTCAATCGATCAATCGGTAGCGGCTCCTAGCAGAACGTGCCGACTCCCAAGTCCCATTGAGTCATGACGACATACCTTTCAATGTGATATTCATCTTAGTCCCTTTTGCCTGACGATATACCTTGTCGAACTATAGGCGATTTATCGTCATCCCTTTAATAGTTCAACTCTCTTCTCGATCCGTGATATGTGATTCATCTGAGTAACTTCTAGTCAACAAACACAGTTAACACTTAACTGAGTCGCGCATGGCCATGCTTCCTGAATCATATCATTCGAGAGGGCCCAGAGAATATCTCTCCATTTGGAGGGGCAAAATCCCATCTTGATTATCCACATCACGCAGCTTGCTTCTCATTCGACCCGAACTCTGCCTTTATAGCTTCCTTGTAACAGAACATCGTTTGACAGAACCTAAGTCGGTGATCCACAACTCGGATTGTGCGGCAATCTCAGGTCTAAGGATTACATTTATTGAGACATGCAAATGACGACTTGCTCGTTGCATCTCAATGTGGGCCAGTCCGACTGGCTAAACTCTTTAGCCAAGTCCTTGAACGTTGGAATGGCATCACCATGCCCATGACAAGTGGAACCATGTCATCAGCCAACACTCACATTAGTCTAGGGTGTGTGTCCAGCACAACCTAAATGACCAAGGACAATCTAGTATGAACAACATGAATATATAGTTCCACAATCGAATCACATATTCAATGACATATATCAGATGTTCAAAACAAGGACAACTTAATAACTTTATGAATACAGTGGGAATTAGATCATACATGATTGCCTCTAGGGCATATTCCCAACATCATTTTCCCCACTCGCCCCCACTCTTTCTCCTCCAAATAACCGCCGCCTCCTTCGTCTCTGCCGTCAGGAAGAGCACTACACCACGGGAGGGCCTCCTCCTTGCCTTGGATTGCTCCGGGATCTTCTTCCTCCTTCACCTCTCACCATGGATGCGGGTATGTTGCTCTCTCCCTCTCATCTAGTTGATGGATGGGGAATCACTAGGAGCAACATGTTCTTCACATCTAGATGAATGGAGTTAGGTTTTGGAGTAGGAAATCACAAGTACCAACCCTAGAAACCTAGTATGTGAGTATTAGGCATGAATTACCTCGGTTCATAGGGTGTATTTGGTTCATATTCAATACCTCGTTGTTATTCATCCCTAATATTATTCATATCTTTGTTTCTTGGATTTGTGCGTCTTATGAACTTGAGAATTCTCTCTTCAACGTGATTTTCTCTATATCCTTCTTTCTTAGATGCTTCCGGTTCCAAAGGCAAGGGCACTCGCTCCGAGAAGATGGCTAGTCGCAAGGCACCAAGAGTTGATGAGATTGAGGAGACATTGGACCCCTTTCAACCCAAGCGCAAGCCAAGATTCTCGACACCGGAGAAGACATTGCCCCGCAAGGATAAATCCGCTTCTCAACTATCCGAGGGGGTGTTCTTGGAGACTCGTCGCGAGAACCCATATATTGTTGACCGAGACCATTTGATGCCACAGTTCCGGGGAAGGGACACACGGTTCCACACCGTGTTTCAAGCTCAAATCTATCATGATATCCTTATGAGGAAGCCCACGTAAAATGTTACCCCTCAACATGCTATCAACTTTAGCCATATGGAGAGAAATCCCGACTACTTTGGAGAAGCCCTTAGAATTGTTGAGGCATTCGGTCTTATTCCCATTATGCAAGTGCAACAAGATTATGATGAGGGATTGGTTTGCGAGTTCTTGGCCACAGTGCATCTTGCAAATGAAACTGAGCTTCATCTCATCTGGGTGACAAAGGGACATAAGCTCACTATCAAGTGGTCTGAGGTTGGAGTTCTTCTTGGCGGCTACCCGGATCATGGACCTTTTGCTGGAGGCCCCGACTTCGACAATGGATGGTTCCGTGTTCATGCTCCCAATGCTCAATCAATCTCCAAGGATCAACTCACTCCTCTATATCACTGGAAGAAGTTTGCAGTTGGATTTGTCAAGGGCTTCTACCCCACCTATGATATTATTCTTCGCATCTATCGAGAGACTATCAACCCCAAGGCGGGGAACATTGATGAGATCCAAGGCTTCCTCAAGAACTTAATGCTCCTCACTCATGAGAGGCGGCTCTCTGGTATGACGCAGAAACTTGATGTACTTGACTATCTCTGGAATGAGTTGTGGCATGTCATTGTGCAAAGGAAGAATGCTTGCTTTGGGCCGTTCATTATGAAGATCATCTTGCATGTGTGGGACGACAAGTCCCGGAAGATCCAATTGATGACACCCATTGGATCCCAGACACGGAGAAACAATTGCTTATCAAGGATCATACTGAGCCTATTGTGCATCCCACTCATACTAAGCCTATTGTGGATGAAGAAGACAAAGAAGTAGAAGTCGGGCCCTCTCGCCCTCCTCCTTCTGACAGTGCTTTAAAATGGATGGCTAGGGATCTCAAGAAAGTGTTCCGTATGAACAAAAAGATCGAGCAGCATCAGTGGGAAGTTCATTATGCGAAGGAACTCACGAACCGACTTGCAGCACAGGCAGCAAGGCAGCTTCATCGTGATGGAGGGGAAACCGTGGAGTCTCCTGTTCAAGATAGCATCACCAACTGGGACAAGTGGCAAACCAAGGACTCCAAGGGAAATATCACTTAGTGGTCTGGTGAGGAACCTGGAGAAGAGGTCACCAGCTCTCGCCGTCGCGCCCGCCCTCCAAGCAATGACAACTCCTCCGAGTGATTTTTGGGGCGTTAGCATCGGTCTTTTCCCTCTTTTGGTATCTTGATGCTAAAGGGGGAGAGATATCTATCTTAGGAGCGTTTGGGAATTTGCATGGTTTCTCTCTCAAGCCTCTTTCGCTTTACTTATTTGCTTGAGAGAGGAGTTGGTTATTTGAAAACTTTGTTCGTTTAAATTATTTGGTCGTTGTGAACTTCGTTATGTCTTATGAGAGTTTGTGAACCTAGTACCTTAATTCTACCCCTTGTTATGTGCTCCTTATTATGTTTGTTTAGCTATCTGTCTTGTTTAAACCTCTCAACATGGAGGGAGCATATCTCTAGGGGGAGAATGAAAGATCATATTTCGTCCATGTTGTTCATGTTCTAGCTATGCGAATAGTTATGTTGTCATCAATTACCAAAAAGGGGAGAATGAAAGATCATCTTCCGTTTTGATAATTAATGACAACATAACTACCGGTCTAATATCTATTTAGAGAACTTGCAGGTTTTATTTGTTATCTATGAAAATGCCCAGGTTCTTCAAGTACACATCCTCAATGGGTTACAGGAATGATCATAAAGGAAAGGGCTCGAAGAAACAAGTTTGCGATGTTGTTTTTGCAAGCAGGGGAGGCTCCGGTGAAACCACCGGAACCTCCGCCCCGTTCATTTCCCAGCTCTTCCAGGCGCTAGCCTCCTGTGCAACCTCTGGTGCAACCTACGCTAAAAACACCTTCGGGTGCATAAGAGCGGAGGCTGCAGCGGAGCCTTCAGTGCACCTCCGGTGGGCAAAGCCTCCCCCAAAACCACTGGAACCTCTGCTAGTTCCACTGCCCCACTGTGGGGCTGGCCTTCGGTGGCACCTCCGGTGCTACCGCCACTCAAAGTGCCTTCAGGTGCATACGAGCGGAGGCTAGAGGGGAGCCTCTAGTGAACCTCCGGTGGGCGGAACCTCCGCCAACACCACCGGAGCCTCCGCCCAGAAGATTCCAGAATGAAGCAAACGAGCCGCGTGGGTGCACATAAGTGAAGACCACCGGAAACTCCGGTGCTGCGTGGGCTGCTCAACGGCCACATTGGGGAAGGGGTATTTAAAGCCCTTCTCCTACCTCATAAATGCTAAGCTTTCCCCATTCTCTCTCTTGGCCATTAATGAAATCTGCAACCTCCTAGATCTCCCTCTCCAACCACCCAATCACTCTGTAACTTTGTGGAGAGCTAGAGGAGACCTAGATCCGTGATTCCGCCAAGGGAATTGAAAATCCATCCACCACATCCTAGTAGATCTAGAATCCTGCTTGAGGCCTAGAAACCTTAGTAGATCTTGTGCTTGTAGCTTCCACCTTGTTGCAAAAAAGCTTCAGATTGCTTGAGAGCCTCCATCCATCTCGTGGAGTGTCCTCAAGCTCGTGTAAAATTTTGGTCAAAGCCTTAAAGTCGATCTCATAGTGGAAACAAGAATCTCCCTCACCGGAGAAGCTCAAGGATAATAAGGTGTGCACAACCGTGCTATTGAGGAGCGCCTAGGTGGCTCGCCACCTGTCCAACGTAGACGTACTTCTCTTGAGAAGGAACTACGGGAAACATATCATTGTCTCCTTGTTTACACTTGTGGTTTATCTTGTTACCTTTCGTTTTACTTCCGTTGCGTATCTTATCTTGCTCACATAGGTTGCTCACCTAGTTGCACATCTAGAGAACCTTATCTTATCTTTCTTATCCCTAACTAAAAGGAAAAGAAAAGAAAAATTGGTAGTCAAACTATCCCCCCTCCCTCTAGTTGACCATAGTGCACTTTCAGTGGCCCCCTGTGGCGCCTCTCCGGGCCTATTTGGGACTCCATGGAATCTTCGGGAATTCTAAGACTTCCGGGCTTCAAATTTTCCAATTCCGAGAATATTTCCAGAACAACTTTTCTAAAACTAAAAACAACAGAAAACAGGGAATTGGCTCTGTGGCATCTTGTCAATAGGTTAGTCCCGGAAATCGATAAAAATGACATAAAGTGTATAGCAAACATGTAGCAAATAACATGAAAACAACATGGAACATAAAAAATGAAGGATATGTTTATGACGTATTAAGAGGCAGCACCTACGTGGGAGTAATGAATAGATGCCATTCCCCGGGGGGTTCTCTGAACCTTTATATAAGATGTTGGGTCCCAAATTCCTACCTGGGTAGGTTTACAAAACCCTAACCCTAGTCGGTTGTTCAAGTTCTTAATACGCAAGTCTTACGGGTGGGCTGCAGTAGGGCTTGCTGGAAGGTCGGGCTAGCTCCTCATGCTAGGCTTCTGCACCTAGCTTAGACCGGATAGGCCTGTTAGGGGGATTCAGGAAGTATCCCCATGCTAGTAGCCCCCGAGTTCTTATTAGACTCTAGGGAGTCGGGTAAGCATTCAAAGCTTCTTAAAATTCTTGCGGCTAACCAGCCTAAGATTTTTGAAGGAAGTGCAAATCCTGTGTGGGGAAGTGTTGAGTATCAATATGATAAGTATGTTGTATATTAGTTGTTTGCAGAAGGATGTGGCTTAGTCGCTTGGTTCACTCGACGAACCGGGACCAATTAAGTGCACTTGGCAAATAATGTACTGGCCTACACAGATTCGAGTCCCCTGGCTCGAACCCAGATAGGTGATCATTGTGAATCGGGCAACGGAGGACTTATCGAGTCGAACTTAACCTTTATCACGGTACCTACCGCGTCCACCAGGACTTTTCATTATGCCGTCAGCACGGAAATTACCAGTGGAACGCAGCATGAGTGTGATTCCTCTTCCCAAAAGACGGATCCTTGGGTCTTACCTTTGCGTTCGTAGAACGCTGCATCGAGGTGTGCCGTGATAGCTATACGACCCGGGGTTTGAGAATGATTCATGACGTGTTTGTACATTAGAGCACACTCGTGATTCTACCTCGACGGATTAGCGAGTCCTACTTTGCGGTCTTGCTGCACGGAAAGTGGCGAATGTCACTGCTTTCGTAATACTCGAGTGAGGCGAGCCCTTTTCTTCTGGACTTTACGAAAGTGATTTCATGTGCTGGCATTTTGATGACGTCCTAATGCACTCGTCTGCTACTGATGGGACATGACGTAGTGGGACAAGACATGGTGGGCTGATTACCCACAAGTATAGGGGGTGTATCATAGTACTTTAAATAAATAAGAGTGTTGTACCCAACGAGGAGCAGAAGGTGTTAACAAGCAGGTTGCATAAAGATTTCACTGTAAATACCGGCAAACATGTTTTTGGTGGTTTTTTGATATAACAGATAAATAAAGTGCGAGTAAATAAAAAACAGTAGTAATAATCTTTTAAACGTAGCAGGAGCATTACACAAACCAAAAGACATACGTCTATAAGCATAAGTTCCATAAGGACAAGTAAAAGTTGTTTTCTCTTGATCTTGCTTTTTAACAGAAATTTGAGAAAACCCACAATAACCATCAAGAAAACAAAAATGAGTTTTCTTAGACAACCTTTCTAACATTTGATCAATAAAAGGTAAAGGATAATGATCTTTCTTAATAACTTTGTTAACTTTTCTAAACTCAATGCACATTGTGTAAATAACTACTTCTCTTTGGGGAATAAGCTCATCGTTTTCATTTGGCACAACAGTAATTCGTGTTTCTTAGGGACGCAATGCTCAAAACTTACCCATCTACTATCATCAATAGGATAAATAATACCAGCATCAAGGAGTTTCCATACCTCATTTCTTACCAGCTCCTTCATCTTAGGAATTAAACGGCGTTGATGTTCAACAACCGGCTTTGCATCAGGTTCTATATTAATAGCATGCTGACATATAGTAGGGGAAAGCCCTTTCAAATCATCAAGACTATATCCAATAGCTCAACGGTGTTTCTCCAATACTTCTAATAACCTTTCCTCTTCCTTACCTGAAAGTTTAGAACTAATAATAACATGATATGTTTTCTTATCATCAATATGAGCACATTTAAGATTATAAGGTGAAGGTTTTAAATAGAAAACGGGATCCTATCTAGGTGGTAGCATGGTATCTAAGTCTTCCACATGTAAATTGTGTTTCAGCATCGCTGGTTGACGAAGAAGAATATCGTCAATCTCATTTCTTTCTTCCAAAAAGACCTCACTTTCGTGGTCCTCCATGTATTGCTACAAAGCATTTTTTAGGAGCAAGAGCAATAGAGGCAAGCTATTAAACTCTAAAATGTTCATTAGGAAATTCAGTTTCATAAGGAGCTTTAACAAATTTAGAAAAAATAAACACATAAGATTGTCCGTCAAATTTATTTACTATTTTCTCCTTCTTACAATCTAAAACAGCACCACAAGTGTTCAAGAAAGGTCTACCAAAAATGATAGGACAAGTTTTACTAGCAGCTGCACCAAGTACTAGAAAACCAGCAGGATATTTAGTTTAAGCACATAATACTTCTGCATCTCTAACAATACCAATGGGAGAGATAGTTTCTCTATTAGCAAGCCGAATAACAAAATCAACTTCTTCAAGTTCATAAGAACAAATTTCATGCATGATTTCTCTATAAAGCTCATAATGAATAGCACTTGAACTTGCACCAATATCACATAACCATAATAGCAATGATCACCTATCCTAACAGAAAGCACATGAACACTAGTTTTCCTTGATCTACTAGGATATGAAACAATATTAGAAGCATCTTCAAACAGAAGATAATGTGTCCATCTTCTACACTTTCAGTGACAAGGTCCTTTACTATTGCTACTGTAGGTTCAACAGTTATTTGTTCATCAGGTTCTATAGATTTCTTTGTACTTTTGTTAACCACACTAGCTATAATAGAATGTTACTTTACCCTAGCAGGGTTACTTTACCCTAGCAGGGAAATGCATTTTCTCAATATAAGGTTCAGGCACATCGGGATTAACAATATGAACTTCTATATTCCTAGCAGGAACACAATTAACACTATGTTTATAAGGTGCATGGTACTTGTTCCACTCCTTTTTGGGAATATCAAGATAGGAGGCAAAAGTTTTAAAACATTTTGCAAAGATTTGACAGTCAAGGCCATAAAACAACACTAACATTACGAAAATAATCGGTTCCCATAAGATTAATGCGTTCATAATCATAATTTATACCTGATTTTCTTCCTTTGTCATTCTCCCATCCTGATACGGTCAAGAAGATCCCATTTAGCTTCTCCTTTCATACATGAATGATCCAGAACAAAAAGCATCCAATAAATCCTTGTCATGAACACTAGTAGAGAAGTGCCTTTCTATGGAACAGATTCTGTGGCGCACGAATCAGCCATGCGCCACAGAAATATATTTTTGTGGCGCACGGGTGGGCATGCGCCACAGAAAAGAGGCATTCTGTGGCGCACGGGACAGGGGTGCGCCACAGAAAAGAGGAATTCTGTGGCGCACGGGATAGGGGTGCGCCACAGAAATATGCTTGGGCCCAACCCAATCATTGCCCCACTCATATTATGTGGCGCAAGGTGGTTAGTGCGCCACAGAAATATGACATTTCTGTGGTGCACCACTATCCTGTGCGCCACAGAATTCTCATCCCCAAAATTTCTGTCCACACGCACGAACTCCACCCCCCCCCCCCCCGAACGCCTTTTCTAGTTTTTGACGGAAGAGTTGGCGGTCTAAAAAGCATCAAAAAATAAATCCCTCATAGATGCACGGAGAGTTTAAGGTCTACTTTTTATCAAATTTTGAAATTTGAATTTCGACTTTCTGAGCAAAAGTTTGTTAAAAAAAGTAAAATGGGCATAACTTTTGCATACGATGTCGGAAAAAAATGATCAAGATATAAAAAAAACTAGAGAGAAAAAGGAACCCAACCTCACTCGCCTTCGGCCTGTGAGCTTTTTTTAGAATCGCCAAATTCCAAAAGGAACAAAAGTTATGGCCGTTTGAAGATTTTGACTAGAAAATAAAAAAAAAAAGAAAAAAATTCTGTGGTGCACACCTTCATTTGGTGCGCCACAGAATTGTTGAGGCAGGATTTCGAATCCTGCCTCCTCCCCTCCTCTTCTTCCTCTTCTTTCCCTTCTCCTCTTCTACCCTCCTCCCCTCCTCTTCTTCCCTTCTCCCCTCCACTTCTCCTCCACTTCTCATCTTCCCTTCTCTCTTCTACCTCTCCACTTCTCTCCTCTCCTCCACCTACTACTCCACCTCTCCTCCTCCACCACCACCACCACCACAACCACCACCACCTTCGGCGAGCTCCTCCTCCTCCTCCACCACCACCTCTCCTCCTTCTCCTCCTCCACCACCACCACCTCTCCTCCTCCTCCTCCTCCTCCACCACCACCACCTCTCCTCCTCCTCCTCCTCCTCCTCCACCACCACCACCACCACCACCTCCGGCGAGCTCCTCCTTCTCCTCCCCACCAACTCCGGTGACCCCCATCCTCCACCCACCAACTCCGGTGAGCATCCGACGAGATCCGGCGAAATTTCAAAATTTCGAAAAATTCCCGCGGCCAGATCTGGCCGCCTTTTTTTTTGAAATTCAAAAAAAAAATCTGTGGCGCACCCGTACTTGGTGCGCCACAGAATTGCAAATTTCTGTGGTGCACGGTTGAGGTGCGCCACATAATTGACATTTCTATGGCGCACGGGCAGGATGCGCCACATAAAAAATTTCTATGGCGTGAATTCTGTGGCGCACCCCTCTGGCCCCTAGGTGCGCCACAGAAGTCCAATTTGGTGCGCCACAGAAGACCTTTTCTGTACTAGTGGAAGAGACAGCCTTGCATAGAAAATATTAATAACCATATTAGTGGGGAGCTCATTAATGGGATATTTGAGCATTAGTAACTTAAATATCTACCACGCATGGGCAATACTATCTCCATCATGAGGCCAGAAATTATATTTTGATTTCTATCTTTATGAATCTCACTGGGAGGATAGAATTTAGAATAAAAGAGAGGTACAGTTTCCTCCCATCCAATAGATCAGCCATTCTTCATCATCTTAAACCATTCCGTATCTCCTCGCTTCAGTGATAAAGAGAATAGCTTCCTCTTAACTTGGTCCATTGAAATACCTGCACACCTGTACAAATCGCATACTTTATTTATATAGAGTAAATGATCACCGGTATGGATAGTTCCATCTCCAAAATAGAAATTATCCATAACACGTTCAACAATTTTTATAGGTATTTTTAAAAGGATCCAATTGAGCATACATCGTGTCATCTACTACCATAGAAACTGTAGTAGTACTCCCAAATAGGGAATCAAATGGAGACCTCTCCATAATAAAATAAAGCAGCAGACAAAAATAAAAACAACACACATAGTAAAAGTTTCTCTTACCAATTCCACTTACCAATAGCGCTTCACTCCCTGCCAACGGTGCCAGAAAATAGTCTTGATGACCCACAAGTATAGGGGGTGTATCTTATTACTTTCAATAAATAATAGTGTCAAACTCAACGAGGAGCAGAAGGTGTTGACAAGCAGGTTGGATAAAAGTTTCACTGAAAATAATAGAAAACAAGTTTTTGGTTGTTTTTTATATACCAGATAAATAAAGTGCGAGTAAATAAAAGACGGTAATAATGATTGTAGAAAGTGTCCCAATCCTTTTTAGAGCAATGGACAAGACGGTTGGTCTACTTATGATGTCTAAACATTCTTGAGGACAAATGGGAATTTTGTCAAGTGCTTTTGCTTCATACAGTTGATTAATATTTATTGTTTTGATAGGTGTTGTGTGGGTGAATCTATGCTAATGCATTTCTCTACTTGGACTAATACATACTTGTGATTATACACCTTGCAAGCATCCGCGCCTACAAGAAAGTAATTAAGATAAATCTAACCACAACCTTAAACTCTGGGATCCTACACTCCCTCGTGAATCAGTTTCCTAATGGGGGTTCAGTTTTTTGTCAATCTGGCGACCCCACAATCAGTAGCCAAATACAAAATGCATCCCTCTAGGCCCATAAAGATGAAGTTTCATGTAGTCGACTTTCACATGACACCACTCGAAGAATAGCACCACAACTTAAATATCAAACCATTATATATTACTTCAACATAATTCCACAACTAACATCTCGACTTCTCCCATGTCCTCAAGAACTAAACAAACTTCTCATAAGATATCATATGGATCATGATCATAGGTGATATAACGATGAATAACAATTTGGTCATAAAGTGTAAACACCGATAAATCTCCTAAGCATCAACTACAAACAAGTAATCCACAACGCGAGAGAGATCTAGTGAAGAATAACGATATAGAACCCTAATTGTTACAACGGGACGATGGTGGATGGTGAGGAAGGTGGTACTGGTGGTGATGACGATGACGATGATGATCTTGATGATACCCGGAGCGATGACGGTGACGATGGCGATGATTTCCCCTACCCGGGCAGGAATTTCCCCGACAGATTTCTCCCCGCCGGAGCGCTTTTCTCTATCTGTTTTTTTCCGCCCCAAGGAGGCGGCGGAATATTTTCTCGATGGTTTTTAGGTCTTCGGGTTACCTGGGGATGAAGTACACGAAAGGGGGGTGCCAATGGTGGGCCAGGGTGGCCACACCACGTGACGGCAAGGCGAAGAGGGGGCGCCACCAGGTGTTGTGGGCCCCTAGTGGTCACCCTCTGTCTCCCCTCCTGGCTAGCTCCATCATCTGGCAACTTAAGGACTCTCCGATGTTTCCCTTCTTTTGATCTCCATAATATGGTATCTTGACGGTGCTTTTTCCAGCAGATTTCGGGTCCCGGTGAATTATTCTCCAATAATTGAAAAACATGCAAAATAGATGAAATAACATAACTATCATCTCTAAATACGAAATATATCGAACACTAATAGTGAATTATGATATACAATAGTGATTCAAAATGGACGTATCATGGGACCGCTCTGTCGGATTTTTGACCGGAAACCTGTCGTCGTGCGACGGTTTTCCCGCCTAGTGCGCAGTAAATTAGCGTGTGTGCCTTTAAAGATCGTGCAGGGCAACATCCCATGAGTGCTTCCCCTTCACTCGGCGCATGGCGGTCGGGATTGACGCCACGTGTCCTTCCTTGACAAAGATCAATGTCCTGGAACGATCCGGTCGTAGTATAAAAATGGGGTCTGCGGGGAAAGGTGAATCTTTCCCATTCACCTTTTGAAGGGTACGTTGCATAGAAAACAAAAAAAATTCCTACGCGCGATAAACCCGGAAGGCCAAGATCTAATATATGAGATGAAAGGCAACAGAGAGATAGAGAGTCTTGAGATAACATACCCTTGAAGACTCAAAGTGGTATGAGATAAGATCTCCTTGTTGGCGTAGTCGCTCCTTCACCGATCCCGAGTGAGAAGAAGTGCACCGCAATCTGGCGGTGCCTCCGTAATCGGTCACACGTTCAGCTCGATGAAGACTTCCTTTCCCTCGATACAGCGGGTAGCGGAAGTAGAGGATCCCCCGAAATTCCAGCAGCACGACGGCGTGGTGGTGGTCAAGAATCCCACGGTCAGGGCTTCTCCAAACCGGAGACCATGGAATGGAGCAGCAGGTGGAGGGAGAAGAGTGGGCAAGTGTGTGTAGAAGAGGGAGCTCTCACCCTCGTTTTATAGGGGAGGGGGAGGCAGCCCAAAGGGGGGGTGCGGCCAGCCAAGGGTGCCCCCACCCCTTCCTCTCTTCATGTGAGTGGAAGCCCCACTCACACCCACTCATATTTCCTTAATTTTCCACTTAGAAAATCCAAAGGTTTTTCTTTAATAAATAAATAAAAAAAAGTTATTTCTTTATTTATATTTGTTAATTCCATTAACAAAAAATTTCATGCAGCACCTTGAATCATTTGTTAATTTTATTAACAACCATTCGACGAAAAACCCCTTGAACTATTTCAATTTTCCCCGAAACAATTTTGGAGCTGCCCAAAATATTCTTCCGTATTCCGTATCCTCTCTAACGCTTCATCGAACCTTAAGTGTGTCACCCTACGTTTCGCGAAATATTATATAAATGATCGAGACTCCTCTCCGATCAATAATCAACAGCGGGATCTGGAGATCCGTGATGACTCCTATATATTCAACGATGACTCTCGTGATCGTGTGAACCTTTCAACATCGTAACGATTTCTCTTTGTCTCGCGATATATTACTTGTCCGAGATCCGATCATCGGTATCCACCATACCTTGTTCGATCTCGTTATCCGACAAGTACTCTTTTCTCGTTCCCGTGATATAACATCCTTGTGATCATATCACGTGCTTGCAAGCGGTGTCGATGTGATATCACCGAGAGGGCCCTAAGTATATATATCCGTCATATTGGATGGACAAATCCCATTCTTGATCCATGAGGTTCAACTAACACTTTCCGAATATCTAATGCCACCTTTATAGTCACCCTGTTACGGTGTGACGTTTGATGTCATCAAAGTATTCTTTCGGTATTAGTGATTAGCATGATCTCATGGTCTAAGGAACAATGTTACTCCGAATGTAAGACATCACAACAAAACTAAATGACTTGATCGTATTGTTATACTTAGTTAGGGTCTAAGTTCATCACGTCATTCTCCTAATGACATGACCCCATTATTAACAACATCCAATGTCTATGATCAGGAAACCTTGATCATCTGTGAATCAACGAGCTAGTTAAAAGAGAGGATTCACTAGGAACGTTGGTTTGTTTATTAATCACACATGTATTAATGTTTCCGGTTACTACAATTCTAGCATGAGAAATAAACATCTATCATAAACAAGGAATAACATAATAAACACTTTATTATTGCCTCTCGAGCATATTCCCTTCAGTCTCCCACATGCACTAGGGGCAATAATGTATATTACATAGTGATGAATCTAACACCCATTGAGTTCTGGTGTTGATCATGTTTTGCTCTTGAGAGAGGTTTAGTCAACGGATCTGCCACATTCAGATCCGTATGTACTTTGCAAATCTTCACATCCCTATCTGCGACATGTTCACGGATGGAGTAAAAACGGCCCTTGACATGCTTGGAATTCTTGTGAGACCTTGGCTCCTTAGCATTGGCTGTGGCACCATTGTTGTCACAATAGATAACCATTGGATCTAACGCACTCGGAGCCACGCCTAGTTCGGATATGAACTCCTTCAACCAAACTGCTTCCTGTGTTGCCTCCGAGGCAGCAACATATTCGGCTTCTGCTGATGATCTCGCCACCACGGATTGCTTGGAACTCCTCCAGCTTACTGCTCCTCCATTGATAACAATTACGTACCCGGACTGAGACTTAGAGTCATCCGGATCAGTGTTGAAGCTAGCATCGACGTAACATCTTGCAACGAGCTCTTATTCACCGCCATATATGAGAAACATATCCTTAGTTTTCTCAAGTACTTAAAGATATTCTTGACCGTCGTCCAGTGTTCCAAACCTGGATCGGATTGGTACCTACTAGTCAAACTAATAGCGTGTGCCACATCCGGTCTTGTACATAGCATAGCATACATGATAGAACCTATGGCTGAAGCCTAGGGAGTCTTATTCATCCTTTCTCTATCTTCTGCTGTAGCTGGACATTGAGTCTTACTCAACGTTTTGCATTGAAACATAGGTAAGAACCCCTTCCTACTATCTTCCATTCTGAACTTCTTGAGAATCTTGTCAAGGTATGTACTTTGCGAAAGTCCAATTAAGCGTCTTGATCTATCCCTTTAGATTTTGATGCCTAATATATAAGCTGCTTCACCGAGGTCTTTCATCGAAAAACTACTGTTCAAATAACCTTTTACGCTTTTAAAAAGTTCTATATCATTTCCAATAAACAATATGTCATCCACATATAGTACTAGAAATGCTACAGACCTCCCACTCACTTTCTTGTAAATACAAGCTTCTCCGTATGTTTGGACAAATCCAAAACCTTTGATCACCTTATCAAAACGGAGGTTCCAACTCCGGGATGCTTGCTTCAGTCCATAAATGGAACGATGAAGCTTACACACCTTGTCAGCATCCTTAGGATCAACAAAACCTTTGGGTTGCATCATATACAACTCTTCCTCAATGTCACCATTAAGGAACGCCGTTTTGACATCCATTTGCCAGATTTCATAATCGAAAAAAGCAGCAACTGCTAACATAATCCTAACTGACTTAAGATTCGCTACTGGTGAGAAAGTCTCAT
>JAPCYS010002725.1:0-21302 GCA_028641055.1 Alopecurus myosuroides
TGATAACAAAATAATTTTTGAGATGACATGAAGCCAACACAATCTTGATCAACGTTTTATAAAAACATTGCAAGCTGGGATCAAAGTAATTTAACAAAGGCATGATAAATATTATTTGAAGTAATGTAAACTTACCAACTATGTTGCACATCAAAAATAACAAAAATATTGACAATGAATAATAATGCATTGAAAGTGATACTTTTATTCCAATCATAAAGAAAAACATAATAAAGTGGTATTCAGCTTGTCCTTCGTGTGGTAGCAAAACATAAATGCCTAGACACCTTCAAACTTCAAATGGTGACTAGATACAAATAATGGTGACTAGATACAAATAATCATGAATCAATCAATAATTAATTTTCGTACTATGCACATTGTACTCAGAATGACAATTATGCTCTCTTAATTGGTGCATAAAGAAAAAGGTGAAGACTCAACATAAAAGTAAAATATAGACACTTCGTAGAGGGAAGCAGGGATTACTCATGTGCTAGAGCTTTTTTAATAAAACAAAGTTATTAAAAATATAATTTTGAGATAGGTGTATATCTATGTCAACGAATGGTAACCCATGTCAAGCAAAGTGTTTAGAGTTTTGAGAGCGGTTTCGATTTTTTTATTATGGTTGGCACTTTCCCTCACTTTGTCTTACACAAACCAAAAATAGCCGAATCCACGGGTGTCCACCAACATTCATCAATCCATGGGGAAGTGCCTTTTATATTATATTATTTGGCACGAGCTCTCTGCAAATTTAGATGAGCACAGATTCTATACTCATGGGGTAAAATAAGGGAGAAGAACATTGCTTGACATAAGCCATGATAAACTTTAAACTACTTCCTCATGATCTAAAACAGGAACACATAACATGTTTAATAATTTTGAAGATTTAAAGGTAGCACACAAGAAATTTACTTGGAGTGGCGGTGAAATACCATATATAGGTACGTATGGTGGACACATTGGAAAACTTTGGTTTTGGGGAGTTGGATGCACGAGTAGAGCTCATACTTAGTATAGTGTGAAGGCTAGCAAGAGACTGGGAGCAACCAACTAAGAGAGCAATAACGGCCATAATCATGAATAGCGACAAAACATTATTAATCAAAGCATGAAGTGATATTACAAGTCAAAAACTAAATGATCATCAAGGATAAAGGTGACTGGTCTATAGTCATAACATGGTGTGAGCATGCGCCAAGTCAATTTAAATAAATCATTCAAACGAGAATACCACAATACCATGCTTCAATATGAGGAAATAACACATGATTTAATTTCAATGGCACATTAAGCACCCTTAGTTATTTCAGACTAGTCATTATACATCATATAATACTAAGAACACAATTAAAATAACATCTAAATTGACATGCCAAAGTCTAATCCATAGTCAAAACAATCTTCATATTGCACAACTATAAGCACGGAATATTTTACTCCTCTTCAACACCAATCAACTTATTTGAAACAACTCTCGAAGAAAATAATCATTAAAAACCAGAGGGCTAATCATATATAACTGAAGCAAACGAACAAGCTCTGAACAAAATTCGAGTGAAAAACAAGAGCTAAACGCAGTACTAGCAAAAACTGAACACTACGAGAACAATAAGAGTGGAAACTAGAGTGTTCTAGACAATAAAAACGGAGCATGTCTCTCTCGAAACTAAAATATGCTAGGATCCACCCATTTATTATATCAAGAAAAAAAACTGAAATAAAAATAATATGATGCTCCAAGAATAAAACATATCATTTGAAGCAATAGATATATAGTATTTTGAAAGAAATCTTATATTTTATTGATGAAGAAGAGGATGCCTTGGACATCCCCAAGCTTTGGCGCTTGTACTTCTTGGATATGTCTTTGGGTAACATGGGCATCCCAAAGCGTGAGCTTTTGTCCATCCTTCATCTTCTCATGTCATCCTTCTCTCCCTACACTTGAAAACTTCCTCCACCTAAAACTTCTTACAATTTTTATTAGCAACGTTAGTGTATCAAAATAATAAATCCACTTGGTTCGGTTTCAACACAAGTCTAACACTTATTTTAAATCATTATATACTGTAACAACTTCTTTTAAGTATCCCCCCAAAGAATCACAAGATAAGAAGATTAAGAGGCAAATGCAAATATTGGCAGAACTCTGTCAAAACAGAACACGAGGTAAAGAGGAATTTTTTCGAGGCACTTTTGTAGCTCAAATCAAAAAGTGCGAAACTAATGAAAGTGTACATAATTAAATGTATAGAGTAATTAAAGGTAATAAAACTAAAAAGGTATAGCAAGTAAACCGTGATAAAAGTGCTTGAAAGAAGGTTGCAATAATAAGGAAAATAGGACCAGGGGCCATAGTTTCACTAGTGGTGTCGAAGCTCTGGCTCCACAAATCCCTCGGGTGACCCTATCGGGTTTCGACTAGGAGACGTCATAGGCGCTGGTGAAATCGTCGGCTTGACAGGGGGGCGAGATTTACCCAGGTTCGGGGCCCTCGTAGAGGTAAAACCCTTACTCCTGCCTTCTGTCGATCTGTATTAGATGATTAGATCGGTTACAGGATGCTCGAAACGAGAGTAGATCTCGAATTTCAAGGCTTTTGTGGTCGTGCGGTATTACTTGGTCCTCTCCTTGGGGGCTCTCCTGGCTTTATATAGGTAGCCAGGTCTCGAGTTCAACCCGGAGAGGACACAAACCCTAGCTTAGGTCGGTTACAAATTCTCTAACTTAACCCGCAAGTTGATGCGGGTGGGCTTCTCATGGGCCTTCTAGAGTACTCCAAGGGCGCTTCCTGTTGGGCCTTGTCCAGAAGGCTTGAGAGGGGGTGTCCTTACTCGCAGGGTCCAAGATCCATGCCTTCGTCAGTAGCCCCCGAGCGTGTGCTCGACTGGGATTTACTTTCAGTCGAGTAGACGGTCAGAACTTTTTTAATCCCCTCTCGGAAGTTCAGCTTGACAGTTGTTGTTTTTGAAGGGTGTGTCCCCTGTATTATAAGTTATAAAGCTCGAGTATCGAGTAGTGCTGGCGCCTGTTTTACGGCTTTTATTTGCAGAAGGATATGGCGCAGTAGCTTGGCTCTCCCGAGAGATCAGGGCCAATTAATTGCGACTAGGGCAAAAACACTCCTGGCCTACACAGATTCGAGACCTCCGACTCGAACCCGATGAGGTGATTGTTGCGACTGGGCTGTTGTGGACTTATCGAGTCGAACTTAACCTAAGAGGGTACCCGGCGCGTCCGCTAGGATTTTTCTTCGTGTTGTTGACACGGAACTATGCCGGAGGACGCAGCTTTCGAGTGCGATTCCAGGCCCAAAAGAAAGATCTTTCTGGGTCTTACCTTCGTACTCGAAGAATACGGCATCCGGATGTGCCTAGTCGGCTGAACAATCCAGGTTCTTATGATGTAGAATTATCACGTGTAGGAGAGGTAGGCTTTTCCCACCCGATGGATTCGTTTGAGCTCCATACGAAAGAAATTTCGCGTTGGAAAAAACCAAGCCCGTATGAAAGAGTTTTCATGTTCGGGATGCTGTGCCCATACGAAAGAGTTTTTCGTGCATAGGGTATTTTCCTCTCTGTTCGAAGAGGTCTTGCTTTATGAACTGTTCATGGAAAAGTTGGTTTCATCCGAAGGAATCGATATTCGTACGAAGATAATTTCGCGTTTGAACTTCCATTCGAAAAGATCTCAATCTTGAATGACGAACGTCATGACGTCATGGCGCACTCCTCTTCTCCCGATGGGACGTGACGGAGTGGTAGCAGATGGTGGCCCACCTTGTCAGCTTTTGACCGGGAAACGAGACGTCGCTCCCGTTTTCTACGCTAAACGCGCAGTAATTGCGCACGATCTTCTGTTAAGATCGTGGCACGAAACAGCGCAGGCCGCCGCTTCGTTTCATCCTCACGCGTGGCAGCCGCGATAGGTGCCACGTAGCGCATCGTACGGCTGAGATTGCTTTGCCCCGTGTATAAGTAGGGGTGTTAGCGCCGCAGTAAAATTTTCCCCGCTCTCTGTCTTCGTCTTCTTCCTTGCGCCCATCTTCATCTCCCTCGTGCTCAATCTCTCGCTGCGAACAATGGCTGGCGGAAGGAAGCGTGGCGCTGGTACTCTGGCGTCTGGCGAGCCTTCTGCGCCACCCTCTCCTCGCGCCGGCGACTGGCGCTCCCCCAACACCACCGCAAAAAGCATCAAAGAGATGCAGCGGGAGGGATTGCTACCGGCGGAGGCGGAGAAGCGCGTCCGCCTCGGGAAAAGAGAAGAGGTACCCAACCCTCAGTCGAATGAGCGCGTGGTCTTCGTGGACCACGTGATTCGAGGTCTTTCTTTCCCCCTTCACCCTTTCTTCATCGGGCTGCTGTGTGCCTACGGCATACAGCTTCACGACCTTCCTCCGAACGCGATGCAGCACATTTCGTGCTTCATCGTGCTTTGCGAGTGCTACCTCGGCATTCGCCCGCATTGGGCGCTCTGGAAAGCGCTGTTCAAGATCCGGATCTTCCGCGAGAAGCCGCGGGTGGAGTCCGAGCCTGGCGAGACACTTCGCACGGGTGGTTTCGGGATCCAGGCGCGCCAGGAGAACGCGTACTTCAACATGCACTTCATCGACTCCGCCCAAGGCTGGCGGAAGAAGTGGTTCTACATCGTCGACAATAGCTCGGGTGGGCTCGTAGAGGTTTCACCCATTCGCAGTTCTGTCGAGGCGCAAGTCTTGGAGCCACAAGATGTCAGCCGAGGAAATCCAGACGGTCACGCCCTTACTCGCAAGAGTAGCCGCTCTTCGAGACCAAACCTCGGGAGTAGTGCTCAACGGGCTCCATCTGGCGAGCCTCTTCTTGAAGCGCAGGATCCAGCCTCTGCAGCAAAGGCCTTCCACTATGTGGGAGTATCAAGGTGCAGAAGATCCCAGCCGAGTGAGTCGCGAAGAACTTTCGAATGTAGAATTCGAGAAGAAGATCGCGGTCATCACTCGACTGAAGGTAGGGGAGCAATTCCCCGATTGCTCAGTCGAAGCTTTTTCTGCTTCAAATCCTCCTCCGGCTGAGGTTAGTTTCTTGTCTTTGAGTTACTTTCATCTTCTGAATTTTTAGTCGATAAGATCTTTCTTGTTTTCTTGTCTTCGTAGAGTCTAGCCATGGCGGACTGCTACCCGCCAGCTACGGGGGGAGCTGCTTCGGAGCAAGTGTCTAGTCACCAGGACGGCGCGGTTGACACCAGTGTCGCCAATGCTTCCTCGAGCTCGGAGGACGATTCTTCGGACGACGTCAAAGACTCGAATGGCGCCCTCCCGAAACGTCGTCGGGTAGATGAAGACGAAGCTACTTCAAAGGACAAATCCTTGGAAGCATCGCCTAGTCAAGCTCCTATCCATGTCACTCCACTCCAATCTCTTCCTCCTTCGGCTTCGTTTCCAGTGATAGCAGCCGCTTGGAATGCGGATGCTCTGGACGATGATGAAGAAGATGATGAGTAAGTGTTTTCTTCCTTGTTCTTTTGTAATGCCAGTCGACCAAACTCTAAATTCCGATATTGATGTTTTTCTATCTTTCACTGCAGTCTGCAGGCGATCAGCCCGCGTAGGTTTGCTGCTAACGTTCCTCCCGAAAAGAGGAACAAAGCAAAGGACGCGGGTGAAACCCCCACTGCAGGCACCATCCAGAACTCTCCGAGGGCAGCGCCTGATGCTGCGACTGTGGAGCGAGAACTCCCCAGCTCCGCCGCTAGGACTTCGGTCTCGAAGGAGGCGACGGACAGTTCTGCGGATCCTCTCTCCCGCGCTACCGGACAGGTAAACTTCTATCTCTTGGCCTTCAAGAATTTCTTTATCGGGTGCACGGCAGTGCTCCCGATGGGAGTAGCCCCCGAGGCTGTAGTCGATCGCGTGCGATCGGCTGCAGGTTCAAAGTTCTGTTCATCTTTTCTTCATGATTTTGCTTTTCTCGGGTGCACGGCAGTGCTCCCGATGGGAGTAGCCCCCGAGGCTGTAGTCGATTGTAAATAATCGGGTACAGGCTCCAATGTAATCCTTCTAATTCTTCTATCTTCGTGCTTTTAATTTTTATCGGGTGCACGGCAGTGCTCCCAATGGGAGTAGCCTCCGAGGCTGTAGTCGATTGTAAATAATCGGGTACAGGCTCAAATTTGATCTTTTTAACTCTTCCGTCTTCGCGCTTTTGCAGTCACTCGTTGATTCTCTTGCGGCGATTGGTCGCCGCATCGTTCTTGCTGAATCGGATTGCAAGTCTCTTCGAGCAGACCGCAACCGACTCCGGACTGAAAACGATCTTCTCAAGGGTGAGCTCTATCGTTCCCCTGTCTTCCACACTCCATTCATTCTAGAGTTTTTGACAAGCATCTCTTTGCAGCTCGACTTGAATTTGCGGAATCCGAAAAGGTCAAATTTTCTGAGCAGGTAACTGCTCGAGAAGCTGACTTGACGGCCATTCGACAAGAGCTAGAGACTTCCCGCATGCAGTCGGAAGACTTCAGTCGACAGCTTGCGGACGCGCGGAAGTCCTTGAAGGAGTTAGAGAAAACCGGCAGTAAGGCCGACAGCGAGCTTGTCGGGTTCCTCCGTCCCCTTGCTGAGCGCTTCGCGGGTAAGCTTGATGGAATTTCGCGATTCTGATTCTTCACTTGGCTGTAGTTTGCTAAGTATTATTTTCTCCCTTCGCAGGTATTCTGGATGTTCCTCTAGAAATCCCTGGACTCCAGCGGGTGGATGTGGTAACCGATACGCTTGCCCAGCTTAAAAGGCACGCTGATGGAGTTTCTTCCATGGTCAGTGATGCTACCCAAGTGCTGGGGAAACTGTACGGTCGCCTCCTCGCCAACGCCACTCCTGCACCTGCGCTCGATGATATGTTGAAGGTCTTCTCAGAAGGAAAGCTTCTGGATGCCTTTGCAGTCGCTCAATCGGCTGGCGCGAAGACTGCGATTCAATTTGCTCTGGCGCACGGAGTCGAAGGGTTGGAGGAGGCTTACTCGTCCATTCCAGTCGATCCTTCCACGGGCAAAAAGGTACGGCTCTCTCGTTTTGGCGAGCAAGCCGCCATTCTTGCTCGGAAGCTTTCTGAGATTTTTTGCTCGGAAGAAGGGAGGGTCGACTGCTGCTAGTGGGAGTACCAATGTAGCCTCGTAGCTTTTTTATTTCTTTCCTTGAATGTAATGAACCTTGGGATGTATTCCCGTACTTTTGTTGGTCTTAATCGAAGCATTGTGCTTTTGGAATTTAATCCTTTTGTTTGTACTCTGTCTCCCGATGGGAGTAGCCCCCAAGCGTTTAGTCAAATGTTCGACTAGAAACAACTCGAGTAGGGCATCTCACTCTTTCCTTGTACTTCTTCCAGGCGACTGTGTGTGCCGCGGAGTCATCGGGTGGACGTGGTAATCCAGTAAATCCACTTGTGGCTGCCGTGGGCACTTTCGCTGGCCTTCGTGATAAGGTTCAGGAGGGTGAGCGTAGACTGAAAGCGCTGCGCGGGGTAGCTGATGTGGCGATATCCAAACAGAGATTGGCAGCTGAGCGCGAGCAATTTCTGATGGATGAACTGTCTTCGATTGCAAGGGAGTTACTATGTAAGTAGTGTAGCCCCCATTCTATTTTCCTCCCCTCTGCTTCTTATCTGACTAAGTGCGCTTGCTCTTTAGTTGTGAGACCAGATGACAGAGAGGAGAAGCAGTGGGTGGAAAACCTCATTCATCAAGAAGTTAACAGCACAAAACCTCATGCGAGTAATTTCTGGTCTGATCGCAGTCGAGGTTTTGTGATGGCTACCTTGAAATTTCGAGTCTGCCAGGCGAGAATTCTCGTGAGTTCTTTCCATGAAGTCCTGGTTGCGGTGAATGCTGCTTTTTATCCACTCGAGAGGGGTCCCGAAGACTGGAGTTATCTTCTCAGGCTGTTTGGACGAGAAGGGGAGGTTCGCACGTGCGTACGCAAACAAATGATGTGCGGCGCGGTTGTGGCTCTCTCGTTTGTCCGAATATGGCATCCTGAGATAGATTTGAACTCCGTAGCTCGGCGCCCAAATTATGCAATCGAAGACATCACACCGTTTTATGATGCTGTACGCCCTGCAGCCGAGAAGATTATTCAAATGACCTCTGAAGAGGTAGATAGGGTCTTAGCGACTGAGAATGCTCAGCGGTTTGACTGATTATCGGATGTGAATATCCTGTAAAAATGTTTATAGTTTGTAAAAACTGTTTGTAAGGTGTGTAACCTTGTTTTTGATGATATTTCTTTGTGATGCTTAGTTTTAGGTGTAGCCCCCGTGTATTTAATGGGGTGTGTACCTGTAACTTTTTAGCATGTAATCGACTGGAAATCTGTCGGGTAAATATGATGAGGAAATCATGTATTTCATTGCGATGACTGAGAAGTCATGTGTTCGAGCTACAAGATTGGCTAGCATAGCCTTATTGTTGCAAAACAAGTAAACCTAGGGGTAGAATTTGCGCAGTTGCGCGATGTTCCATGGATTGGAATAGATGCCTCCGGTCTCAGGATTCTTCAATCGATAGGCTCCTCCTGGATCACTTTGTGTACGATGAAGGGTCCTTCCCAAGGTGGTTCGAGCTTGTGTCCTTCCTTTTGCTTCAGCCGCAACACCAAGTCGCCTACCACGAATGACCTGTGGCGTATGCGTCGACTGTGGTAATTGCGTAGTGATTGTTGATAGACCGCGGATCTTGCGAGTGCAATGTCCCGAATTTCGTCGAGTGCATCCATATCTTCTGCAAGTGCTTTGTTGGAGGTTTCTTCGCTGTAGGCTACAACTCGTGGGGCGCTGAATCGGACCTCCGGAAGGACGGCTTCTGCCCCGTATACCATGAAAAATGGTGTGTATTGCGTTGATCGATTGGGAGTTGTGCGGAGGCTCCAAAGTACGGAGGGTAACTCCTCTGCCCAATGTCCCGCAGCGGGATGTAGACGATCTAGCAATCTCTTTTTGATGCCAGCCGAAACTAAGCCGTTGGATCTTTCGACTTGGCCGTTTGTTTGCGGATGGGCAACCGAAGCAAACTTGAAATTGATTCCTTTCTCCTCGCAGAACTGTTGTGTTTCCTTTGCGGTGAAGTTTGTACCATTGTCTGTAACGATGTCATGTGGTACACCGAATCTACATACTATGGAGTCGAGGAACTTGATGGCGCATTGGGCGCTAGCCGAAGTCACTGGCATAGCTCGATCCATTTGGTAAATTTGTCGACTGCGACCAGCAAATGTGTGTATCCTCCTGGTGTGGATTTGCGTAGTGGTCCAACCATGTCTAGCCCCCATTGCGCAAAGGGCCAGGCGATGGGTATCATATGCAGCTCTGTCTGTGCGTGCGGCTTTGGTGAGAATCGCTGGCAGGCGTCGCATCTATCGACCAGGTTTTTTGCATCGTTGGCTGCTGTTAGCCAGTAGAATCCTGCTCGAAAGGCTTTTCCCAGTATTGCTTTTCAGCTAGCATGATGTCCGCAATCACCCTGGTGTATGTCCCGGAGTAATTCCTTGCCGTCTTCGGGTGCGATGCAGCGCTGGAGTATGCCCGAGATGCTTTGTTTGTACAATTCTCCATTAACCACCCGAAAGGATTTGCTACGCCTGATTAGCTGTCGAGCCTCACGTGGATCGGCCGGGAGCTGTTTGTTGAGCAGGTAGTCGAGATATTTCTGCGTCCAGATTGGCTCGACCAGAAAAACCTGCCGTGATATGTTATGAGTTAGCTCGAGAAGCGCGATTTGCGGGCTGACCTCTGTTTCTTGTGCTGCGGGTGTCTCTACGGCTTTCTTTACTTTGACTGATCTCTTAATCATCCGCTCGAAATATATCCCTGGCGGTATGGGTGTATTCGTGGAACCCATGTTGGCCAGTCTATCCGCCTCTTCGTTACTGGATCTTGCAATATGCTTCAACTCGCATCCTTTGAAGCTTCCTTCGAGTAGATTATACATGTCGCGGTACGCGATCATGTTTTCAGCAATGGCATCGCATTCTTTCATTGTTTGTGCACTATGAGATTGGAATCGCCATAAATCATCAATCGGGTAGCTCCACAAGCAATCGCCATCTTCATCCCGTGCAACAGTGCTTCATATTCTGCGTCGTTGTTCGATGCTAGATCATCTGGTGGAAAGTCTAGTCGCAGGACGTATTGCAGTTTGTCTCCACGAGGTGAGATAAGAACGATTCCAGCTCCTGCTCCTTTGTTTCTTTTGGACCCGTCAAAGTACATGATCCAATTGCTTGTATACTCGGGTGGCCCGGGTGTTTGTAGCTCTGTCCATTCGCTGATGAATTCCACGAGAACTTGGGATTTGACTGCATTGCGTCCTGCATAGGTGATATCCCAAGCGCCCAACTCGATGCTCCACTTCGCTATTCTTCCGGATGCCATAGGGTTGTTCATGATTGTCCCGAGTGATGCATCATTAACCACTGTAATGGCGTGTTCCTGGAAGTAATGTTTGAGTTTTCGGGCTGTGAGGACAACTCCATATGCAAGCTTCTGGTAATGAGGATATCGCTGCTTGCATGGCGAGAGCACTTCGCTGATGTAATATATTGGGCGCTGGACTCCGTATGCCTTGCCATCTTCAGGTCGTTCGACTACGATTGCAGTGCTGATGACCTGGTTTGTGGCGGCTAAATAGAGAAGAAGTGGCTCCCTTTCTTGTGGTGTTGCGAGAATGCGCCTGCTTTGCAGCGACCGTTTCAAGTATGCGAATGCTTGTTTGGCTTCGGGTGTCCACTCGAATTTGTCTGTCTTCTTCAGTAGCTTGTAGAAGGGTAACGCCTGCTCTCCCAATCGTGCGATGAACCTGCTTAGGGCGGCCAATCGCCCTGCGAACTGCTGGACTCCGCGTAGATTGGTAGGCTCCTTCATGGTGAGGATGGCTTGTATTTTCTCCGGATTGGCCTCAATGCCTCTGGCGGATACCAGGTATCCTAGGAGTTTTCCTGCGGGGACGCCGAAAACGCATTTTGTCGGGTTGAGCTTGATCCGATATGCATTAAGGGCGTCGAATGTTTCTTTAATGTCTTCGAGGAGTGTGTCCTCTACTCGAGTTTTGATGACGATGTCGTCGACGTATACTTGTACGTTCTTGCCAATGAGATTGGCAAGGCATCTCTGCATGCAACGTTGATATATTGCGCGTGCGTTCTTCAGCCCGAAGGGCATTGTCGTGTAGCAGTATACACCGTGTGGTGTGATGAATGCTGTCTTCTCTTCGTCTTCCTTTTTCATTCGGATCTGGTTGTATCCCGAGTAGGCGTCCAGGAAGGAGAGACGTTGGCAACCTGCTGTGGAATCCACGATCTGGTCGATTCGTGGTAGAGGAAAGTTGTCCTTGGGGCAGTGCTTGTTTAGTGACGTGTAGTCGATGCACACCCGAAGGATATCCGTGTTCTTCTTGGGGACCAGCACCGGATTTGCCAACCAGGTGGATATCTTGATCTCTCTAATAAAGTTGGCGGCTAGCAGCCTATTTACTTCTTCTCCCAGCGCCTTTTGCTTGGGTTCTGAAAATCGTCGAGTCGTCTGTTTGATGGGCTTGGCGTTAGGAAAGACTTCGAGTGAGTGCTCGGCAAACTCCCTGGGTATACCTGGCATATCTGAGGGCTGCCAGGCGAAAATCTCCCAGTACTCACGGAGGAGTTTGACGAGCGCGCTTTCCTATGCTGGCGAGAGGGTTGTGGAAACCATCGCGGTTTTGGCGGAATCCGTCGGGTGCACTTGGTGCTTGCGAGTGTCGCTGTTGGCGCTGAATTCCAGTTCAGGCGCGTTTTTTTCGTGAGGGGCATGACGGAGTGGTCCGTGGTTTTTGCCAGCTCTTGTAGTTCTTCTTGCATCCCGAAAGATTTCGCGATCTCATTAAATTCTATGTCGCACTTATCCGATTTCTGGAAGTCTCCGTCAATGGTGATCACACCGTATTCGCCGGGTAGCTTGAGCTTCAAGTATGCGTAATGTGGTACGGCCATGAATCTGGCGAACGCTGTTCGACCAAGAATGGCGTGGTACTGTGAGGGCCAGTCGACGACTTCGAAGTCCAGGAATTCCCTTCTGTAGTTGCGTGGGGAGCCCAGTACAACTACAAGGTTGATTGTTCCGAGTGGACGTATTGCCTTGCCCGGAACTATCCCGTGGAAGGATGTTTCTGATTCCGTTAGGCCGTCCAGGTTTTTGTTCATTCGACGGAGTGTATCCGCGTAGATGATGTGATGCCGCTGCCACCGTCCATGAATACACGGGCCAGGTCATAGTTGCCAATTGAGCTTGAATGACAAGGCGGCGTGTCCTGGTCGATAGACTCGTGGCGGGTGGTCTTCTTTCGAGAACGTGATTGGCTGCTCGGCCATCTTCAGGTACTCGGGCTTCATTGGTGGCGTCTGCACTGCCATGCATATTTGTCTCGAGTTAGTTTTTTGAGCTCTGCGAGAGGGGCATACCTTCTGTATCATCCCGAGGAGTTGTCCGTGCGGAGTCGGGTATGTATTTGCTCCCGTGTTTTGTTGTTGTGGTGCTGGCAATGCGGCGAGTGCCATGTTTGGGTTGGCCGGTGGAGGTGGTGGCGGTGGTAGCTGGAATTGTTGTCCGCCTCCTGGTAGTGGTGGATAGTTTTGGGTGGAAGCGGAATCTTTCTTGGCGAGCGAGTCCGAGATTTCGATGAACTTTCGGCAATCCTTGAGGGTGTGTTGCCTTAGTCTTGCCCGTGCGCTTGTCTGTGAACAGATGTAGCGAGCAGTACGCATCGAGGTCTTCCTCGGGTGATTTTTCTTCTGCCTTTGGTCTCCATTCGCGACTTCCACGACGACCGGAGTCGCGACTTCGCGTGAATTCTGCCACTAGTTCTTCTCTATCCTCGTGGTCGTAATATTTTCTTCTCTTTCTTCCCCATGACGGTCTTCGTCGTGCGTGGGCGATGATGTTCTTTCATTGCGTACTGCGTCTTCTCCATTGGCCCATTTTTCGGCTATGACCATGAGCTCCCCTATGGTTTTGGGCGCAGCTCTGCCGAGTTCTTCTCGAAACGCGGTTCTTCTTGCTCCTTTGGCGAAGGCCTCAATCGCCACTTCTTCAGAGATTGTCCCTGCGGTGTTCCTGAGCGTGTTCCACCGCTGGATGTATTCTCGTGTGGATTCACCACTTTTCTGTTTGCAAGCTCGTAGTTCTTCGATTGTAGCTGGCCTTTTGTAGGTCGACTGGAAGTTTTTGCAGAAATCGCGATGCAGGTCGTCCCACGATGCGTAGCAAGATCGTGGTCTCCTCTCTAGCCAGTTGCGGGCCGCTCCGGCTAGGTGCAAATTGAGGTATTGCATGGCCGTGTTCTTGTTACCACGTTGGCATTTACTGCCGTGAGGTAGTCGCTTAACCACTGGGAGGGCTCGAGTGAGCCATCGTATTTTGTCACCTCCGAGCTGAGCTTGAATCTCTTGGGTAGAGGTGCTTCACGAATACTGCGAGCAAAACAAAGTGCTCCGCAGGTTTCGTCGTCCGAAGACCCGGATGAGGAGCGTTCGCGATATCGTGAAGCCCTTGCTTTATCCACCTTCTTCTGGGCGAGATCGGATCGCGCGTCGTACCCGGACCGGTCACGGTCGCTATCTTTTCTTGGTTCCTTGCTTCGTTTTCTCGAGCGGCTGCTGTGGTGTCGCGAATCTTTGTCTCTCGGGCTGTCGTCGCTGCTGCTTCGACTATCGCCGCGGCGTCGAGCCTCTTTTCCTCGGCCGCGACGCGGCGATTTATCCTTTCTCGGAGAGGAGCTCCTGTGCCTGCGGGGGTATCTTTGTCTTTGTCCTTCTCCTGTCGCGCCTTCTCCAGTTGTTCCTTGCGGTCGTGGGAGGCGAGTTTCGCGGCTGCCAGCCCTAGACCCTTGCGGATATGCTTGTATTGTTCCACCCGAGGATCGCTGTCCGTCGGCTGGTTCATCTGCATGTAGGTTGCTGCGGCTAGAATTGCAGCGGCTGGAGTTTGCGGGTAGACGTTGCCATCGTCGTCAACCCTCATGAAAGAAGACGTGGTAGACCTGTTGGTCCCAGCCATAGATTCGTGGTCCCTCGTCGACGCTGCGGGTCCTTTTCCCCCGGGTCGGGTACCGACCGAAGGTGCAAGGGACAGCTCGGCTCGACGTAGGCTTGACTCATCCGCCGCTCTCCTGCGACGGGCTAGATCTGCTCGGGCATCCTTGATGTTTGAGGCCGCTCTCACTAGGTGATAGTGGTAGGCGGTTAGGTCTTCCTGCGTGGCACCTGCTGCAGGTGGCTGACTCTTTCGCATGGATTCCTTGGCTCTTTTCCAGGCTTCCCGCGAGACGCCGATTAGATCGCGCTCGGTTGCGCTATATTCAGTTTCCGAGGGCTGTTCCGACCCTGCCATGCAGACTTGGGCCAGTCGTGGTCCGTGTGTCCTAGGCGCAGATCGGGAAGCTCTTCGCACCCGAGAGGGTTCCTCTGTTGAGAGTGCGTGGTAGTCGATCGTGTTGAAGCGGATGGACTCGCCGCTTTTCTCCATAGGGAAGCGTGAGTTGACGGCTCCAGATTCGGGTTCAGATTCATCCGAGAAGTGGAGGATTCCGTCTCTGTTCGCCATGAAGTTGAAACTTCCGAACGTCAGGGTGACGTCTTCTCCAGATCCTCGAATACCGGGCGTGATTCCGGCGAGTGAGGCGTGACTATGACGGATCCGATCCGTACAGGATTGTTCGGAGCCGTAGTCGATGGTTTCCAACGGGAGTTGGATGTCGATGAAGCCGAAGATGCCGGTGATCCAGCGCCCGCGGTCCCCACGGTCGGCGCCAATTGTCGAAGCTCTGGCTCCACAAATCCCTCGGGTGACCCTATCGGGTTTCGACTAGGAGACGTCATAGGCGCTGGTGAAATCGTCGGCTTGACAGGGGGGCGATATTTACCCAGGTTCGGGGCCCTCGTAGAGGTAAAACCCTTACTCCTGCCTTCTGTCGATCTGTATTAGATGATTAGATCGGTTACAGGATGCTCGAATCGAGAGTAGATCTCGAATTTCAAGGCTTTTGTGGTCGTGCGGTATTACTTGGTCCTCTCCTTGGGGGCTCTCCTGGCTTTATATAGGTAGCCAGGTCTCGAGTTCAACCCGGAGAGGACACAAACCCTAGCTTAGGTCGGTTACAAATTCTCTAACTTAACCCGCAAGTTGATGCGGGTGGGCTTCTCATGGGCCTTCTACAGTACTCCAAGGGCACTTCCTGTTGGGCCTTGTCCAGAAGGCTTGAGAGGGGGTGTCCTTACTCGCAGGGTCCAAGATCCATGCCTTCGTCAAGTGGTGTCTCTCCAAAGAAAACAAACATGCTGGGTGAACATATTACAGCTAGGCAATTGACAAATCATGAACGTATAATAATACTATAATGACGAGATATATTTCACGGGTTCTAACATCATAGGCATTACGTCAAGGCATATGGACCGCTATCCAGCATGCATCCATATCTAAAAGTCCACCTCAAGAAAGCTATCCAGCAAATCTATCTGGTATTAAGTTGCAGCAACGAAGTGATTGCTTTATGTGCAACGGGAAAATGCATTAAGTAAAGTATGTAATGTAAGCAATGCTTCTCGTTCGTAGATAAGAGCACCGCTATTTTCTCTCTAGTGGCAACAGAACATCCCCCATTCGGCAGGTTTCTGTCACTCGAGCATAGGTGTAAGGGAGGCATCAACCCACTATCTAGCATATAAACCCTCTCTTGGAGGTGAAAAAAAACTACATGGAAAAGATAATCATAAACAACGGAGAGCATTGCAAGACAACATTAAAACTCTCTAAAAATATAAGTGGAGCAACTCGGATTGACATGAACAAAATAATCATAATTTGATGGTTCATCGGATCCCAGCAAACGCAACATACAATTACATAACGGTGGTCTCGATCATGTGATGCGTCTCACGAAACTCTAAACATGGAGGCATAACGGAGAGAACTACCAACTAGCTACTGCTATGGACCCGTAGTCCTGAGATGAACTACTCACGTATCATTGTGGAGGCAATCATGGCGATGAAGAGGCCTCCGGTGACAATCTGCCCCTCCGGCAGGGTGACGGAACAGGGCTGTAGAGGATCTAGATTGGACTTTTGAGGTGACGTGCCTGTCTATATGTTTCATGGAAATAACTCCATTCTCAAACTTTATAGGGTTTAGGGCAATTTATAGGTGAAGAGGCGACGATAGGCGGTGGTCGGGGCGCCCAGGGGACCACCAGGCGTGGCCTAGGGTGGGGCCACGCCTGGCACCCCCTGGGGGCCACCTGGCTCCCCTCCGGCTCTCTTTAGACTTCGTCTTCGTTCCAGGTAAAAAACGATCTCCGTGGATTTTCAGCCCTTTTCGAGATTATTTCTTTAAGAATTTTTCTGAAATAGAAAAATAGTAGAAATCAATAATTGGCCTGGGGCTTTTTATTAATAGGTTAGTCTATGAAAACATCCGGAAAACGAAGGAAAACATGTGGAAAATATAACAACATTGGATAGAAACCAAGCATAGAGCATAAAAAATTATAGATATGTTTGCAACATATCATAGATGTAGTTCAGATTTGCAATCCTCTCCTGATCTCGAGCGAACATAGGCTCGTATGTGAGCATAGGACAATCAGCAGGATCCATGCTTTAATCACAATTACAAGTGTTGTTATGTGATTTTTCAGACCCATTCCCTCATCCTAATTACATGGATCTTACATTAGCACTGCCTAAATTGACAAGTGTACTACTCTGTTTCCTAAGAAGGCGGTGTTTTACCTTGGCCATTGGAGACGATGGAGATTTGCCGTTGTGGAAGAGGAGGCAAAGAAGCTCACGTTGTCACCATTGACGAAGACGCGGATCCGGGGGAAGGAGGGTATACGACGCGGTGCGGAGAGCTCCAGTGCCCTGTTGCGGGAGCTCCGGTGCCGGGCCCCTAGACCTTCCATCATCGGATCCGGTGTCGGAGACTGAAAGCGTTAAGCCGTCGGTGTAGGTTGGAAAAATGGGGATGTCAGTGAATGTGGAGGGAGGGGAGACCAATGGGTGGCTCAAAACGGGGCCAGTTTTTGGTCGTTCCCCTCCATCCGCGCCCTGCTCCCGCTCGCACTGCCGCACCCACTTTTCGCATCGCCATCGTCTAGCTCCATGGAAACAGCCGATTCGGTCGTTTCTAGCGGGCATGTTGTCAGGACATCGGCATCCTAACATTTCGAAGAAGGGGAAGGATGTAGGAGCTCAGGGCTCAGATCTAGAACTAAGGGAAAACTGATAAATGCAGGAAGAGGAAATAACAAATAAGGGGTTTTGTATTGCTTGATCCACCCATCCTCCCCACCTGCCCTTTATATCCAAAGGCAGGCTCAAGCAGTTTTACACATAGGTCCAGCAAGTTATTACAATTGAAGGAAAAGTAGATAGTTGCTATGGATTGCCATCTCATCACCCCGGGTAAGACAAGGGGTACAAATAGGATCCTGACAATGCCCCCTGCTTAACCCAAGACATCACGGCTTGAAGTCAGGAAACGCTTGCTTCATGAAGTGTTCGGCCTCCCAGGTGGCTTCGTCTGGCGACATCGTGTCCCACTGCACCAGCCATTGTTTCTCCAGCTTGTCGTGATCACCTTTCCTGCACAAGAACTCGCGTTGCTCTAGGACAGCAATGGGAAACAGTTTTAGCTTACCTGATGGTGATACCGCTGGCAGCAAGGGGTTGGGCACTACATCGGGTCCCAAGTGGCGTTTGAGTTGGTTGACATGGAAAACGTCATGCAGAAGCGTGCCTTCAGGCAATTGCAGCCGGTAAGCTCTATTTCCCACCAATTGGAGCACACGAAAGGGGCCATACCACTTGCTAGTCAATTTCAAGGCAACATTCCTTCCTAGTGTTGCCTCTTGGTGTGGAGACATTTTCAGGTACACTAGATCGTCTGGGAGAAAGGATCTTGGAGTTCTGTTTGAGTTTGCAAATTTCTTCATTTTGCTTTGTGCTCTCTCCAAATTGTGTTGAAGCATCTCTATCATGCGTCCCTGATCAGCTACAGTAGTGGGTAGTTCAATTTGGAGATCAGATGGAATAGCAGCAGCAGTAAGGAGTGGTGGAGCATACTCATACAATGCTTGGAATGGTGACATTTTGATCGATGTGTGGAAGCTGGTGTTATACCACAGCTCAGCAGTTGGAATCCAGTCAGCCCATTTCTTTGGTTCGACAAATGCCATGCATCGAAGATACTGTTCCAAGCATTGGTTAACTCGTTCCGTCTGGCCATCATACTCGGGGTGGTATGCTGTCGAGAAGTGGAGGGATACTTTCAGAGTGGAGAAAATGGCCTGCCATAATTTGCTTGTGAAAATTCGATCTCGATCGCTCACTATGACTGAAGGAGGTCCATGCAATTTGAGGATGTTGTCAATGAACAGGTCTGCGATCTTTTGGACCGTATAAGGGTGGGATAGTAACAGGAAGTGAGCATACTTGGTTAACCTGTCAACAACCACCAAGATCACATCCTTGCCTCGAGATTTTGGAAGCCCTTTAATGAAATCCAGACTTATCTCTGCCCATTTCATATGGGGAATAGGTAGTGGCTCGAGCAGTCCCGGGTATTTGACTTTTTCAGTTTTGGACACTTGGCAGACAGGGCATTCAGCTACTTTTGCAGTGATGTACTGTTTCAAATTAGGCCAGTAGAAGAGTTGTTGAATCCGATGGAGGGTGACCTTGATGCCTGAGTGGCCCCCAAATGCAGATGAATGGAAGGAGGAGAATATTTTGTCTCTTAGTTGTGTGCTAGCCCCAATATAAATCCTCCCCTTATATCTCAGCAAGCTAGACTGCAGTGTGTATTTGGTGCTACCTGTGGTGGAGACTGATAATTCCTGGAGCAGGGCAGTACATGCTGGGTTATTCATGTAAGAGTCAGTCACTTCTTCTGTCCAAGTTGGCAGGGCAATAGTTATTGAGTGGCATGAGTTTCCTGTAGCTGAGTCAGTTGGTTGGTATTTTCTTGACAAGGCATCAGCAACTTTGTTTTCCAGCCCTTTCTTATACTCAATTTTGAAATTGAATTCCAGCAGTTTAAGCATGAGCTTGTGTTGAATTCCTTCCATCAAGTTTTGAATGCAAATATACTTCAAACTGCTTTGGTCAGTTTTGATGACTAAGGTGTTCCCCAAGAAGTAGTGTCACCACTTTTTAAGGGATGCTAAGATGGCCATTGCTTCCTTCTCGTAGATGGATTGGGCACTGTTTTTAGGCCCCAAGCACTTGCTGAAATAAGCCAATGGCTTCCCTTCTTGCATGAGAACTGCTCCCAGGCCTGTAGCCGAAGCATCTGTCTCTAAGATGAATGGTTTCGAGAAGTCAGGCATGGAAAGCTGTGGTGGTTTTTTCATGATCTCTTTGAGCTTCTCAAATGCCATTTGTTGGTTAGGACCCCATTGGAAGGCATCTTTCTTGAGTACCTGATACAGGGTTGGCATATCAGAGCATAGTGTCGAATGAACCTCCTGTAATAGCCTGTCAGGCCCAACAATCTTCTTAATTGTTTAACGGTTTCGGGAGCAGACCACTTAATAATCTCTGAGATTTTTGATGGGTCAGTTTGCACTCCAGCAGCAGATATAATGTTCCCTAGATATTCCACTTGTGGTTGACCAAATGTGCATTTAGACTTTTTTGCTTTGAGCTGGTGTTCAGAAAGTTTGAGCAGGACACTTTGCAGGTGTTTCTTGTGTTCAGACAGGGATGGGCTGTAAACCAGAATATCATCGAAGAAAACCAACACAAATTTCCTTAGGAAGCTGGCAAAGATGGAATTCATCAAGGTTTGAAAGGTGGATGGTGCATTACAGAGGCCAAAAGGCATGACCAAGTACTCGTAGTGTCCCAGGTGGGTGGAGAATCCTGTTTTATGCACATCTGCTGGATCCATCTTGATTTGGTGATAGCTAGACCTCAAGTCAATTTTTGGAAAATATGCTAGCCCCATGTAGCTCATCCAATAAGTCCTCAATTACTGGAATTGGAAACTTGTTCTTAATAGTCATGTCATTTAGGCCTCTAAAGTCAACACAGAGTCTCCAAGATTTATCTTTTTTCCTTACTAATAAGGCAGGGGAAGAGTAAGGACTTTTGCTTGGTTGAATCTCCTGATTGGCTAGCATCTGTTTAATTAGTGCTTCAACAGAATTCTTCTGGCTATGAGACATACGATATGGTCGTAAATTAGGAGGTTTTGCTCCTGGAAGGAGAGGAATTTGGTGATCACAAGCCCTATGAGGAGGTAAGCCTTGTGGTTCCTCAAACAGTCCTTGAAACTGATCCAACAAGTGGCCAATCTCCTCGGGTATAGGAACTTGGTCAGTACATTCTTCTTGGTGTTGTGCATCCCCAGGATTCAATAAGATGTATCCCTCAGCACCCTGTTCCAAAAGCTTGCTGCATTCTTCAGAGGATATTATAAGTTTCTCTTTTGGAATGAGGTGATCCTGGAATGTAGCAGTTGTCCCTTCGTTGTTCAGTGTCAATGTTCTGTTGATGAAATCAAATGTTACTGGGTTGTACCTCCTGAACCAATTGACTCCCAGAATTATTTCAGATCCCTGCAATTCAAGTACTCTAAAGTCTGCAGTAAACTTATGTCCTTGTATAGTGAATGAGTGGTTCAGTAGAACTGATTGTGATGTTAGTAGCCCTCCCCCAGCTACTTTAACTTTCCTAGGTGGTGCAGCTTCCAGTGGCAGGTGGTGTTTGATGGCAAATTCATGGTCAATGAATGTGTTAGTACTGCAAGTATCAGCCAGGGCAATTGCTGATACTCCTTTAAATCCCAACAGCAGGGAAATAGTAGAATCGCTAGGGTAGCCATGGTATGCTGCGGCAGTGATGCTCATGCACTGCGCTCTCTGCCCATGTTCTTCTTGAGGAGGGGGCTCGAATGGTTGAGGCTGTACCTCGGCTCCTTGCTCTTCCATTTGTTCGACCACTTCCTGTTCCTCCTCCAAGTTGCCCTGCATTTCAATCATACTGAGGGCTCTGTTCATCGTTTGGCACCTGTGGCCCAATGTCCAGTTGTCGGGGCAGTACCAACATTTTCGAGGTTCACGAGGTCTGTCGCCAGGAGCTCTTGCTCTGTTTTCTCTATTAGGGAGTTTCCTGTGTGCTGGGGCAGCTATTGGTCTTAGTGGAGGAGCAGTTGGTTGCACACGCCTGGTGCTAGACAGGTAGGCCTTCTCGTATTGACGCGCATACCAATATGCAGATATCAGAGAGGCAGGTTGAT
>JAPCYS010003168.1:0-32448 GCA_028641055.1 Alopecurus myosuroides
ATGGGCTCCGTCTTTTCGTTTCCGGCTTCTTAAGCCTATTTGGATTTGTCTGTACTCAGACCCTTTGAATGCTTCCGCTGAGATGTAATGATGTTATGTTGGACATGTGTCCTCTGGATGATTGTATTTGCTATCTCTGCTCTAGTGAGAGCTATTTGCAACTTATTTCTATTTATTTGTGTCTTAGAGATATGTTGTGCTATCATTCTGTTAAACGCCGTTGACGTACCATGTGTGTATGGTATGAAGTACGTCAATGGTAGTATCCTGATTTCTATGGGATGGTTTACATAGACGATGAACAGTAGGGGTTGGTTGTCACACATACGTGTGTTGGCCTACTCGTAAGAGATGCGGGTGCCGGTAAGCCCCGTAATCCAATCAACTACTGTTCAACAGAACTGCGAGTATCCTCTAGAAGTCCGGGTGCGACAGTGCACTATCCTATGATAGTTTCGAAGGAAAGAAGTATTGATTGGTGATCGTGGATGACTACTCAAGATATTGTTGGGTGTATTTCTTCAAGAGAAAGAGCGAGACTCAAAAGAGAGTCATCGAGTTCCTCACTTTGGTTGAGCGCCAACACAATGCTAGCATCATGGCCATCCGGAGTGAGGATGGCTCGGAGTTTAAAAACTACACCGTTGAGGGTTTTCTTAGTGAAGTGGGCATTGCTCATCAATATTCCACTCCCTATACCCCTCAACAAAATGGTGTAGCGGAGAGGAAGAACCGGACCTTGATGGATGCAGCTAGGAAAATAATTATGGAGTTCTCTTCTCCTTATAACTTTTGGGCCGAAGCCGTCTCCACTGCATGTCATACCACCAATCGGTTATATCTTCGCAAAATCTTGAACAAGACTCCCTATGAGATTCTCACTGGCAAGAAGCCGGACGTATCTTACTTCAAAGTCTTCGGTTGCAAGTGCTTCATTCACAAGAGAGGTAAACGTTTGTCAAAATTTGAGACCAAATCTTATGAGGGTATCTTTGTTGGTTATTCCACAAATTCTCACACCTATAGAGTCTACAAAACGTCCACGAGACAAGTTGAAGAAGCTATAGACGTGGTGTTTGATGAGGATAATGGCTCCCAAGGGGGCGTATAGATCATGGTGTTGTAGGAGATGTAATTCCTCCAATCATCATAAGAATAATGGGGATTGGTGAAATACCCCCCATTGAGGGTTACCGGATGACGGAGAGAGAAGGACTATGCTCCACTCAAGTGGAGCCATTGACTACACCCATTGACACACAAGATATCCAACAAGATGCACCAAGACCTCAAGCTAATGATCAAGGTCAAGCTAATGAACAAGGCCAAGGAAGTTATCAAGTCCAAGATAATGAACAAGGCCAAGCTACCAATCAAGGCCAAGATCAAGATTCCCCAATTTTTGAGAGAGCTCAACCTAGTGGTGATGCTTCACCCATTGATGATCAAGGCCAAGATCAAGATGAACATGACTCCGATGAAGAAGGTGATTCTCAAGCCATATCCAAGGAATCTTTGGAGAGGATGCTAGCTTGTAGATCAAGGATTAGGCTAGAAAATCTTGAGCGTGCGAGTCACACGGAGGACAAGATTTTTGGGCAAGTTCGTGGAAGGGTTGTCACTAGGAAGCAATTGGTGGATTTTAGGAAGGCTCATGCTTTTGTCTCTTTCATTGAGCCCAAGAAAGTTTATGAAGCCCTCGAAGATCAAGATTGGCTTGAATCCATGCATGATGAACTCAACAACTTCGAGCGCAACAAGGTTTGGAAGTTAGTGCCAAGACCCAAGGATTGCAAGAACGTTATTGGCACCGAATGGGTGTTTAAGAACAAGCAAGACAAAGATGGTATCGTCATTCGAAACAAGGCGAGATTGGTGGTCAAGGTTTTTCTCAAGTCGAAGGTGTTGATTTTGGTGAAACCTCTGCTCCCTTAACTCATCTTGAATCTATTCGCATCTTGCTTTCTTATGCATCTCATCATAATTTCAAGTTGCAACAAATGGATGTTAAGAGTGATTTCCTAAATGGTCCCATTAATGAGTTAGTATATGTCAAGCAACATCCAGGCTTCGAGGATCCCAACCACCACAATTAAAATCTCTGTGGACTTAAACAAGCTCCACATGCATGGTACGAGCACCTTAAAGAGTTTTTAGTGGATCATGGGTTTGATGTTGGTTTAATCGATCCCACTCTCTTTACCAAGACGGTTGGAAGTGACTTGTTCATACACCAACTCTATGTGGATGACATTATTTTTGGGTATACTAACACCAAGTTCAATCAATAGTTTTTCAAGCTTATGACCGATAGGTTTGAGATGTCCATGATGGGAGAATTTGACTATTTCCTTGGCTTTGAAGTCAATTAATATCATGAAGGAACCTTCATCAAACAAGCCAAGTACACCCAAGAAATGCTCAAGAGATTCAATATGCATAATGCCAAGCCTATGAAGACTCCCATGTCCACAACCCTTCACTTGAAACCCGATTCGAATGGTAAAGAGGTAGATCAAAAGGTATACAACTCCACGATTTGCTCTTTGATCTACCTTTGTGCATCTAGACCGGATATCATGTATAGTGTTGGTAAATGTGCAAGGTTTCAAGCCTCTTCGAGGCAAAGTCATTTGGAAGCGATTACAAGAATCTTTTGATATTTAGTTCATACCCCAAATTTTGGTCTTTGGTGTCCCAAGGGTTCAACTTTTCAGCTCATTGGGTATTCAGATGCACGCTATGCGGGAGAGAAGACGGATAGGAAGTACACATCCGGGGGTTTCCAATTCCTTGACCGCTCATTGGTGTGTTGGTCTTCCAAGAAGAAAAATTGCATTGCTCCATCCACCACCGAGGCCGAGTACATCTCCGCGGCTAGTTGTTGTGCCCAATTGCTTTGGATGAGGCAAACTTTGAAGGATTATGGTGTCATATTTGACAAAGTACCCCTTCTATGTGACAATGGGAGTACTATCAAGATCACCTACAACCCCGTTATTCACTTCAAGACGAAGTACATCGAGATTCGTCATCATTTTATTTGGGATCATGTTGAGAAGGGTGATATTGATCTCTCATATGTGTCAACCAAGGATCAACTTGCGGATATCTTCACGAAGGCCCTTGATGAACCAAGATTTCGAGCTTTGAGGAATGAACTAAATGTCATAGATTCGTCTAACTTCACTTGATACCTTGCATAGATACCTCTATTACACGTGTTGTTTGGTTTGGATGTAGGCATGGACATAGGGGGGCATAACTCAATTCATGAGTCACCACTCCTCTTATTATGCGAAAATAAAGAACAAAATTGCATATCTAGTCATTGTGTGACTTATTGTTCTTAATTGTGAGTAGTGTTTTAGGCCCAAGATACATCTTCGCGGATCCAAGGCACACACTCAAACATGGTGGCTACGACCACCAACCTTCTTTTTAGAGAAGTTGGTTCTTATTCGGTTCTTACTTTGCAGCTTCTTGTTTCTCTTTTTTGTGGAAAGACACCCATGATTGGTTCTTACTTCTTGGATCTTGCAAACATGGGTGCCCTTCCCCTTTTTCATTAGTTTTGAATCCAACCCAGGCCAAAATCTCCTCATCTCCTAGCCCCTGTGAAAAATCTCTATGCACAAACTATCACGTGATCCCATCTTGCAAAAAAATCCAGTTTCAGAACTTCCGGCTTCAGACCAGAACTTCCGGCCCCTGGGAAATTCCTGGAATTTTCTGCGGAGCGAAACTTCCGGTTTGATACCGGAACTTCCGGCCACTCGGGATTCGGCTTGCAGTTTTCCTCGGGCGGAACTTCCGGATCCCGCCCGGAACTTCCGGCCCTGCGATCCAGTTTTTCCTGCATATGTGCAGGAGTGGGAGGGTTAGGGCTCCATTCCCTTTCCCCTTCTTCCTCCCACTCCCCATAAGATCCAACCGCCTCCCCTTGGAGATATGCCTCCGCCGTTGCCCCGCCCTCCTCTCCGCCTCGACGAATCTTCCCGAGGAGGGGGCCGTTCTCTGCTCCTTCCTCCATGGCCTCGGGTATCTCCTCCCTTCCCTTCTTTGCTCTAGGGTTTCTTCTAATGTTGCAACCCTAGTTCTTATAATGGGATTGGAACTCGAGGACTAGATGTTTGACCCCAAACTTCATGGAGGATGCTTCCCCTCTTGCATGTATGATATGCCTTAGTAGTTTTTCTCAAAAATGTATCTAGGTTACGGGTAGTTACGCGCTTAGGACTATTTTTGTTGCGCTTAGGGATAGATGGTGTTGGTACTCCTCCACCCTTGTCTAACACTTGCAGACCCATGGGTTCTACCAGTCTTTTTCTTTTTGTCCCTAAGCGGAACTTTCGGTTCTTCACCGAAACTTCCGGTCATGTTGCATTTTTGTTTCTAATTAGCCCGTCATGTCATGCAATCCATATACATATCCCTCATAGCTTGTGCCCTTATCATTTTCCCCTCTATACTATGATCTTTCACACGTCTGAGGTCATGTGGTAGAGTCTGAGGTCATGCCTACTGCTCCCAAAACTGCTAGACACCAGGCTCTTGAGAGGAAGAAGCTGCCTCCCGGTTCAGTGAAATCCACCAAGAAGTCTGTGGCCTCCAAACCTCCTCCTGTTCTCCACTTCAACAAGTGGAGGCCTCACCTCTACAAGAAGTATCGTGACAGGAATCCGTATGATCAAGAGTGTGCTGCTGATGTGGTCAATCCCTTCTTCTACACCAATGACCAAAAGCGTGCATACAATGAGGTCTATTTGAACATGAAGACCCGTGTTACTGAGCAGAACTCCATCAGCATTGAACATATGAGGCATCCCAAGCATCAGGGGTACTTTGATGATGCTCTTGCTCTTTGTGAAGAATATGGTTTACTTCTTCTCATGCAGCTCAACTGTTGGTTTGATGAGTTACTCATTCTGCAGTTCTTCTCGACCGTTCACATTGACACCGCCAACCATTGCGGTGGATGACCCAGGACGCTCCTCTGGAGGCCTCTCTTGAGCAGTTTGTGGAGGCTCTGGGCTACTCTCTTGGTGGATGGACATGCCATGGCATTGAACGTTCTATGGGCTATGATATGCTGGATGAGCTCACAGTTGAGGATGGCACACCTGGGCAGACTGGCAATCTCATTCCTCTCTATGAGATTATGCACCGTATCTACCGTGAGACTCTCATTGCACGTGTAGGTAATTGGGATGAAGTCCACTGGCGAAGCTTGAAAAAAATTCATGGGCGGGCATGCTCAAGAGAGGCCTCCTCTGGAGGCCTCTCTTGAGCAGTTTGTGGAGGCTCTGGGCTACTCTCTTGGTGGATGGACATGCCATGGCACTGAACGTTCTATGGGCTATGATATGCTGGATGAGCTCACAGTTGAGGATGGCACACCTGGGAATACTGGCAATCTTATTCCTCTCTATGAGATTATGCACCGTATCTACCGTGAGACTCTCATTCCACGTGTAGGTAATTGGGATGAAGTCCACTGGCGAAGCTTGAAAAAAATTCATGGGCGGGCCATGCTCAAAGAAACACAAAAAAGTTGTTCTGAAACACACCACTTTACTAGACATTAAGCACTAATAATTTTCCGAGAAGATACATATTTATATATAGTGACGCACTTCTCTTGAGAAAGAACTACGAGAAACATATCCTTGTCTCCTTGTTTACACTTGTGGTTTATCCTGTTACCTTACATATTGCTTCCGTTGCGTATTGTATTTTGTATCACATAGGTTGTTCACCCAGTTGCACATCTAGATAACCTTGTATTACTTGTTTAGCCTAAACTAAAAAAGAAAATTAAAAAAATTGCTAGTCAACCTATTCACCCCCTCTAGTTGACCATACTGCACTTTCACCTGCCCCCCTCCGGGTCTCCTCCGGACTCTGGGTACGTGACAAAAAAAATAGGATCCTGAGATTTTGTTTTGTCCAATTCCGAGAATATTTCCAGAACAACTTTTCTGAAACAAAAAACAACAGAAAACAGGAAGTGGCGATGTGGCATTTTGTTAATAGTTTAGTCCTAGGAAATCCATAAAAATGATATAAAGTTTATAAAAAACATGTAGCAAATGTCATAATATCAATCATGGAACATCAGAAATTATAGATACGTTGGAGACGTATCAAGCATCCCCAAGCTTAGTTCTACTCGTCCTCGAGTAGGTAAAACGATAAAAACAAAATAATTTCTGAGGTGACATTCTACCAACACAATCTTGATCATCACTATTGTAAAAGCATTGCAAGCTGAGATCAAAGTACTCTAAACATAGGCATGATAGATAAAATTCTAACAATGAAACTTAGCAACCATGTTTCAACATTAAAAAGTAACACAAAGAAAACATCATGAATAATAATGCACTGAAAGTTATACATTTGTTTCGAGCATAAAGAAAACATATCAAAGTGGTAGTAAAACATAAATGCCAGGACACCTTCAAAATTCAAGTGGTGACTAGAAACAAATAATTTGAGAACAAGTAATAACATATCATGAATCAATCAATACGAATTTTTGGGACTGATGCACATTATATTCAGAATGACAACTATGCTCTCTTAATTGTGCATAAAGTTAGAAGATGAAGAATCAACATAAAAGTAAAAAAAATCCCTTCACAGAGGGAAGCAGGGATTAACTCATGTGCTAGAGATTTTTATTTGATTAAAACAGAGGTATTGAAAACAATTTTTAAGAGAGGTGTATGTCTATGTCAACGAATGGTAAATAAATAATACATTACGTCACAAGTTAATTAGAATTTACAAGAGCTGCTCCCATTGAAGGATGTTCTTTCTACTGGGGTCAGTATATGATCCCTCTTCTCTTTTGTTTACACAATTATGCTTTAATTGATAAATTAGGGGCAAAAAGTGAAGAGAATTGTGAAGTAACCAAATTTGGGGCTGGGCACCCCGTTGCGAGCTCTTCTAGCGAATTGGATAAGAGGATGTGCCACTAGTCTAGGTGTGTAAAGTCCAATCAACAAGTGAAATAAAGATCATACTTACTTCCTCATGATCTAAAATAGAGCACAAAACGAGTATAATTTTTAAGGTTTTAAATGTAGCACATGAGAAATTTACTTTGTAGTGGTGGTTAAATACTACATATAGGTAGGTATGGTGGACACATTTGGCAAAATTTTGGTTTTTGAGAGTTGAATGCACGAGTAGAGCTCATACTCAGTATAGGTGAAGGCTTGCAAGAGACTGGGAGCGGCAAATTAAGAGAGAAATAATGACCATAATCATGCATAGTGACAAAAACATTATTAATCAAAGCATAAATGATATTAAAAGTCAAAAACTAAATGATCATAGAGGCTAGAGGTGACTTGTTTGTAGTCATAACATGGTGTAATCATGCGCCAAGTCAACCAAATAAAGCATTCGAAGGAGAATTCCACAATATTATGCTTCGATATGATAAAAGCACCACATGATTTCTTTAAATGGCACATTAAGCACTCTCAGATATCTGAGACAAGTCATGCTACAACAATAACTACTAAGCATAGAATTAAAATAATATCTAACATGACATGATAAAGTCTAAGCCACAGTCTAAACAAGCTTCACTTGCACCGTTATAAGCATGAAATATTTTATTACTTTCCAAAACCAATCACTTTATTTCAACAAAAAACTCTCCAAAGAAACAAGAGAGTACTACTCTACAAGAACTAACAATTCTGAATAAGACATGCATGAAAAACAAGAGCTAAAGGGAATGCAGTAGCTAGATGAAAAACGAAGAATACGAGTATGATAAATGAAGAATACGAGTATTCATACGAAAAAGTGGAGCGTGTATCTCTCCCATGAAAGAATGGTAGGTTCCAACCAAGTTTATTTCAGAAAATAAAATAAAACAAAATAAATAGACGCTCCAAGTAAAATGCATAAGATGTGGCCGAATAAAAATATTGTTGCACAAGAAGTGACCTGATAAGTTGCTGATACAGAAGGCGATGTCTTGGGCATCCCCAAGCTTAGACGCTTGATTCTTCTTGGAATTTGCTGGGATGATCCAGGGGGGCATCCCCAAGCTTAGGCTTTTCACTCTTCTTGATCACATTATATCATCCTCTTCTCTTGACCCTTTAAAACTTCCTTCACACCAAACTCGAAGTAATTCTCATTAGAGGGTTAGTAAATAATAAAAAACTCACATGTTCTCCATGGACACAAGCATTATGAATACTTTCTAAACACTAGCTACATCCAGTGATGTTTTTGTGGATCAAAGAAATCCACTCAACATAGTAAAAGAGAGAATGCAAAGTAAAAGGTAGAATCTGTCAAAACTAGAGCAGTCTGTAAAGACAAATTATTTTGAGGCACTTACGTTGCTCAGATAAGAAAATTCCGAACTAAGAAAAGTTGCATACATATCTAAGGATCACGCACAAAACTTTTCAGGATATTTCGATTTTTCTGGAAATTATGGCAAGTTAAACGATGGACCGCAGAAAATTGCTCTTGTGCAGAAATCCAAATCTAGTATCAACTTTGCAATAGAGACTTTACTTGGCACAACAATTAGAAAAATTAAAGTTACAAAGGAGTTTCTACAGAAGTAAACAAAACCTTGACTCAAAGAAAACAGAAGAAAAATTGCAAAAATAAAACATGGGTTATGTCCCAAGAAGTGTTTTTCTTTAACGCCTTTCAGCTAGGTCCAGAAAACAAGAATCAAGTATTTTCAAGTGAAGAAGCATCCAAATCATAATTTGTTATAATAATAGAAGCAAAATTTAGCTTCATTCTCTTCCTAGGAAAGTGTTCCATACCTTTCTTGAGTGGTAATTGATATTTAATATTCCCCTCCTTCATATCAATAATAGCACCAACAGTTCTAAGAAAAGGTCTTCCCAAAACAATAGGACAAGAAGCATTAGATTCAATATTCATAAAAATAAAATCAACGTGGACAAGGTTATTGTTAACCATAATAAAAAAAATCATCAACTCTCCCCAAAGGTTTCTTCTTAGCATTATCAGCAAGACGAACATCCAAATAACAGTGTTCCAAATGTGGTAAATCAAGCATACCATAAAGTTCTTAGGCATAACAGAGATACTAGCACCAAGATCACATAAAGCATTACAATAAAAATCATTCACCTTCATTTTAATGATGGGCTCCCAACCATCTTCTAACTTCCTAGGGATAGAGGCTTCATGTTTTAACTTTTCTTCTCTAACTTGCATGGTAGTATTTGTAATATGTTTTGTGAAAGCCATATTTATAGCACTAGAATTAGGACTTCTAGCAAGATTTTGTAGGAACATAATTACTTCAAAAATATTGCAACCATCAAAATCAAGATCATTATTATCAAAGGTAATGGGGCCATTGTCTCCCATGTTTTGAAAAATCTCAGCACTTTTATCAGGAACAATTTCAGTGGTTTCAGGCAATTTTAAACGTTTAACTGAAGAGGTGGAGACATTGCCAACACCAATTACTTTACCATTAATAGTAAGAGGTTTACTAGCATTTGAAACAACATTACTAGTGGTGTTAATAGTACAAACTCTAGTTATATTATTCTTTCTAGCAATTTCATCTTCTCTTTCCCACCTAGCATGCAATTCATCCAACATCCTAACATTATCATCAATTCTAACTTGAATGACATTAGTAGAAGCAAAGGGGTTTTCATCCGTAGCTTCAGGTTTAGCATCCATTTTATTAATCAAAGAAGATTGTGCTTCAGACATGGATGAAATACAGGTTTCAGCACAAGAAATTTTAACTTGCAAACTAGAAATTTCCCTATTTAAATTCTCAATTTTGACGACTAATATTTTTCAACATAGCATATTGTTCCTCCATGGTTTTAGTGAATAATTTATTCTGCTCATATTGCATTTGCATAAAGTTCTTAGTGGCTCTTTCAACTTCTAAAATACTTTCCTCACTAGGCATCCCAGATCTACTATAAGAATAACTATTGCCACTATTAGAAGGATATGGCCTATAATTGTTACTACCAAAATTACTTCTAAAAGCATTGTTGTTGAAATTGTTGTTTTAATGAAGTTCACATCAACGTGCTCTTCTTGAGCAACCAAAGAGGCTAAAGGAACATTATTTGGATCAACATAAGTTTTACCATTCACAAGCATAGACATAATAGTATGAAGCCTATCACTCAGGGAAGAGGTTTCTTCAACAGAATTTACCTTCTTACCTTGTGGAGCTCTCTCAGTGTGCCATTCAGAATAATTTATCATCATATCATCAAGTAGCTTTGTTGCAGAACCCAAAGTGATGGGCATAAAGGTACCTCTAGAAGCTGAAACAACAACCATCTATCTACTACTATGGACCCGAAGTCTAGGGATGAACTACTCACGCATCACTTCGGAGGAGGGCATGGTGGTGTAGACCCCTCCGGTGATGATTTCCCCCTTTGACAGGGTGCCGGGGAGAGCTTCAGAACCCTCCCGATGTCGGGATGATGGTGACGGTGGCCTCGGGTGTTTCTCGGGTAAAAGTGGTATCCTCCTAGGGTTTATGTCTCGTGGGGATTAAATAGGCGAAAGGGCAGAGGCGGTGGAGGCCTAGGGGCCCCACACCACCCCCCGCGCGGCCAGGGGGCGCCGCCCTGTGGTGTGGGCCCCCTGAGCCCGCCCCTCCGGGTCTCTTTGGGATTCCGTGGAACCTTCGGGAATTCTAAGACTTCCGGGATTCGAATTTTCCAATTCCGAGAATATTTCCAGAACAACTTTTCTGAAACTAAAAACAGCAGAAAACAGGGAACTGGATCTGTGGCATCTTGTCAATAGGTTAGTCCGGAAAATCGATAAAAAGGCATAAAGTGTATAACAAACATGTGGGAAACAATAAGAAAACAACATGGAACATCAGAAATTAAGGATACGTTTATGACGTATCACCACCGTCATCATCAACCCGAGTCCGGGAGGGTTCTGGAGCTCTCCCCGGCACCCTGCCGGGAGGGGGCATCATCACCGGAGGGCTCTACACCACCAAGACCACCTCCGGAATGATGCGTGAGTAGTTCATCCTTGGACTACAGGTCCATAGAAGTAGCTAGATGGTTGTTCTCTCCTCTTTATGCCTCATTTTTAGATCTTGTGAGCTTCCTAACATGATCAAGATCATCTTATTGTAATGCTACATGTTGTGTTTGCTGGGATCCCATGCATATTGAATGCTATGTCCAATGAATATCAATCTATCATGTTCTTTTCATGTGTATGTTATTTATGATCTTGCATGCTCTCTGTTGTTGGTAGATTCTCTGGTCGAGTAGATGCTAGTAACTCCAAGAGGAAGTATTTATGCTCGATAGTGGGTTCATGCCTCCCTTTCAATCACGCTCGAGTGACAGAAACGTAAACGGGTGGGGGATGTGTTGTTTCCATTAGGGAGAAAATAACAATGCTTTGTCTAAGGATGATTTTATTGTTTACATTACATACTTTGTTTAACGCAACTATCTATTGCTTGCAACTTAATACCCAAGGTTTGCTCGGATGACATTCTGAGGGTGCATTATTAGTCATAGATGCAGTTTGATAACGGTCTATGTATCTTATTGTAATGTTGGCATGAATCACATAGTAATCATCATGTCATGCATATGCACTACGGTGCAGACTTTATATCTGTCAATTGCCCAGCTGTAATTTGTTTACCCAACATGTTGTCTATCTTTCATGGAGAGACACCTCTAGTGAACTGTGGACCCTGGTCCATTTTATTTATACTGATAATACAACCACCGCAATCACTGTTTTCATACTGTTACTACTGTTTTCCTACTGCCATCAATGTTCTCTTTTCATCTACTGCAAACAAGTAATGTTTTCCACACCATACGTTTAACCTCTTTGTTTTCAGCAAAACTGGTGAGATTGACAACCTCACTTCTTCATTGGGGCAAAGTGATTTGATTGTGTTGTGTAGGTTCCATGTTGCTTCTGAACCGGTAGTGCGCCCTACCAACATCAGCTGCATCAACCTTCGGAAGTGATTTCTATCTCCTACTGGTCGATTAAACCTTGGTTTCTTTCTGAGGGAAATTTGCTGTTGTGCTCTTCATACCTTCCTCTTGGGGTTTCCCAGCGAGTGCAAGATCTGCACCATCAAGCTATTTTTCTGGTGCCGTTGCCGGGAAGAAAGAGGATTTTTGCAAGGGGAGTCTCTCACTTCAAATCTATTTACTTTGTTATTCTTTTGCTTAGTTTATTTTATTTTTTCTTGTTTGCTTCTCTTTATCGAAAACACAAAAAAATAGTTCTTATTCTACTTGTTATTTTTGTTACCCCGTTGTTATTCTTCATGATGTTGCTCCCTAAGTTCACCCTGAAAGATCTACCAGTAGGTAATGGTTCTATACTTGCAAAGGATACCATTAAAGAATTCTTTGATCATGTTAGTAAGCATGAAAATTTTGAGGAAAAATCCATAGTAGAGCTTGCTCCAAATTATGAAACTGCTGCAACTTCTTTAATTGACATGATAGAAGCTAGGGTTTTTAACCTTTACCCCATACTGAAGCAGATGTTCCTCAACTTGAGTAATATTGAATATATTGAAAAAGGAAATTTTATCTTAGAAACCATGCTTAAAGAATTTGGAGATGTTGCTATAGAAGCTAGAAAAGTTGTAGATCGTTTTAATATGCTAGGCTCATGTGTAAATGTTGTTGGTTCTCTTTAAAAAGCTGAACCTAAAAGTGAAAAGAAGAAGAAAATACCAATACCCTTTAAATTAGTAGCACTTCATGAAGCCCAAGAAAAGAATTTTGACTGGATTGTTCCTAAAAGTTTATTTGATGAGAGTAGTAAGCCTAAAAGTTCTAAGAGAGGAACATCTGAAACTCATTTAGATAAAATACAATGCAATATTGAGGAATTGACTTATCTTGATTTGAATTCCTCTCCGCTTGAAAATACTTGATTCTATTTTTGTGAGCCTAGCTAAAAGGCGTTAAAGAAAAACACTTCTTGGGATATAACCCATGGTTTTATGTTTGCTTTGTTTTTCTCTATTTTCTTTGAGTCAAGGTGTTGTATACTTTTGTAGCAACTCCTTTGTATCTTTATTTTCATGTATTAGTTGTGCCAAGTAAAGTTTCTAGCAAAAGTTGGTGTTAGTTTTGAATTTCTGCGCAGGAAACAGTTTTGTGCTGTCCACCGTATAAAATCGCATAATTCACAGAAATATCACAATGACCTGAAATTTTTCGTGCTTATTCCCCAGCTAATTCCGAAACTTTTTTTGTTCTTTACTATAACATCCCTGATTTTCGGAAAGAGCAAAAATCACAAAAATTTGAAACTTTTTGTTTCCATGTTAAAAAAGTCACCAAAAACCAAATGAGATGCAAGAAACAAAAGTAAACAATACACATTTCAATGAAATTGGATTTAGGAATCCAAATTACCTTTCTTCCTTAAACCCTAATCCTATTTCAAATCTAATTTTCATTATAAAGAGAAATTATTTATTCTTAGTAAACCTCTTTACAAACATGTTTTCTTAGCAAAGAATTACTATCTCTAATATTTTCTCCATGCCTCCAAAAATATTTCATGTGAATAAAAATATTTTCACACTGCCCTTCAAATATTATATCAAGTAATAACCAATTAAGTGTTTATATAAATTATTTTGTTTTGAAAACAATTAAAAGTCCTTGAAAACCAATATTTACATTTGAGACCACCTATCTTAATTTTATTAAAACCCTATTTCAAACCATTTGCTATTTTCTATATAAAATGGTATTAAACACTTTTAAGAGGTTATACATTATTTCAAATTGAAAAATTCAAAAGTGTTGAAAACAACACAAACACGCTTCTATTTGAAAGAGTTTGTCTTTGCAAGTTTTTAGAAATTGGTTTCATATAATTTGGAATTATAAAATAAAAATCATGAATTGTTACATAAAACAGGAAAAGAAAAATACAAAAAACAAAAAAAGAGAGAAAAAAGGCGAGCCAGCCCAGTAGCCGGCCCAAGCCCCTCTCTTACCTGCCACAACGCACAGCACGTAGGAGCCCAGCGGAAGCCCACCAGCCCGCACGCAGCCCGCCCCTGCTTCTCACCCTCTCTCTCTCACGCTCACAGGTGGGCCCCACCTGACATCACCGTGACACGGCCTTCTTCCAACTCCTCCCGTATCTCCCGCGCACGATCCCTTCGCCACGATCTCCACACCCAGAGAAGGAATGGCAGAGCCAGCACCCTCTTCAAGACCCCCACACTCTACTCTCTGTTTCCCCTCTCTTTCTCCCTCAAATTGTTCCCCCACGTCTCAGGTATTCCTCGTCAGAGTTTGCAGGAGCCGCTGGCCATCTTCGTTGTTTCCGGCTGCTAGAGGAGGTCCCCAATCACGTTGCTCCTTTCTCCTCTTTCCCTCTTCTTTGCGCTTCATTTGATGCCCTCGGGCGATTTTTCTCTGCAGCATATCGCTCGCACCATGCTCATATGTGTGTCTTCGACGTCGCGTCGTCTCCGATTGCTCCCCAACGCCGTTCCAGGAAGCGACAAGCACCGTCACTGTGCCCATCGACCTTGCTATCTCGCGCCCGCGTGCCGTCGAGTCTTCTCCGAGCTCGGAGGACCACCGCAGAGCCTCCATCGTCGAAATGCCGAGCCTCAGTGCTATGGCCAACTCGATCTCCGACGCCAAATTCCGGCGAGGTGAGGTAACCCTATCCCTCCACCATAGGATTGAGATCTAATGTCGCACGTTAAATCACTTAACGAAGGGTTACCAGCGAGTAGCAGAGTGTCGAGTGGCATGCCTAGTCAGCAGCCACGCTAGCGCCCAGTCAGCCAACCCGACAAATCAGAAGCGCCACATGGCCTGGCCATTTTTCTAATAGTTCCCGAATAGAATTAAAATGGCACTTTTGACAAAAGACCCTCTAACTTGTAATCATCATAACTTTTAAAACACTTGGCAAAATTTGATAAACTTGGACTTTTTAAAATCCTCAGGTTCTGTAGAAACTATTGGCACTGGACAAATTTAAGTTTGACCATTCAAAATGTGTTCAAATTCAAATATGTTTTTGATGAATTTTGGCATAATTCAAATTCTACAAATCCAAAATTGCAAATAAAATAGTTTTTGAACCCTTAGGATGTGTAATTTCGTACCCTCTATCCCAAAATAATATTTGAACCAATTAAAGTGGAAATTAGAATTTAAATAGCCATTTGAGTATTTTGCACCTAGTTTAAATTCTATAAATAATTTTAATTAGTTTTCTTCTCGGAAATTGTTCCATTTAGTAACCTTAGACCCAGTACCCAAACTATACGTGACAAAAGAACCCATTCCATGTAATCTTTGTCATATAAACCACCCATAGTAGTCCATCAGTATACCTTAACTGTTGTTTGATGAAACCATCTTTAGGAAAATTGTAGTATGATCATTTTGATCAAACCCAACACCAATTTTATGTTACCCACATGGAAAGTAACCTTTGGACCAAAAACCCATAGCCCAAGACCTTTTGTAAAATTTACAAGTCATATTGTGAATTGTTTAAACCCTAGTACCCAAATCCATGATATGAATCATGTTGATCATGGAATTGTTTTCTAAAACTCTTAGACCAAAACCTTGTGTTATCTTTGTGATAAAAGACCAACCCTAGGACCTTGGAACAAGTTTGTTATGTAAATATGGAAAGCCTGACCTAAAACATCTCAATTCCTTTTTGTACATTGAATTAAGTGTTAAACCCTAAACCATATCACATCCACTTCTTTTCTATATTGAGTGAAGTGATATTCCTTGACAACCTTAACCACCAATGGCAAACCTCATATCCAAACACTTAGTTTCTTTTTGCACACTGAATTAAGTACTAAAGCTTGCCATATTGTTTCCTTTGTCATATTGAAGTAAATGTGATAACCCTTAGGTGAACTCTTGTAATCTTCTTGACAATATGAATCCACTAGTGTTTGAATCTTTCAAACTTAAACCTTGAACAACCCATACCTTAGTAACTAGGCCTAAACCTTTGTACCATAATTCTTTTTGTAAATTGAATTATGTGTTAAGCCTAACTCAAACCACTATAATTCCTTTTCATAAATTGAATTATTGTGATAAACTTGAACTTGCCCATAAAAGAACAAACAATAACCATTTCATCATAATTCATTTTGCATATTGAATTATGTGTTAAAACCTTGTCCATGTTAACACCAATCAAGTTGAATAACTTGTTAAGCTTCTTATTGCATATTTTGTTGTATTTTTTTGTTTGTTGGTGAATTGCTTGTTTATTGTTATTTATTTGTATTGTTAGATTGTACGGAGATCAACGTTCTATTTGTAAAGAGAGTGTCTCTATACCAACTTCCACAAGGAAAGTGATACTTCATGACCCACTTTTGTTTTTCAATTGCATTACTGTTTTCAGAAGTATGCATCATAGGTGATTTTATTATTTCCAAGTATATTCTATGCTTGAACACCCAGTAGTGTGTAGCCATCCTGAAACCATGCTAGGTACTAGATTAGCTATACTAGACTACTATCACAACTGCTGATGTTTCATCTTGGTTGTGGTATTTATGAAACTTTGAAAATTAACAACCCAATGAAACACCTGGGTGGATTGGTATGAGTGGTTTATGTTGAGTGGCTACTCAGTACCATGTTCATGGTGGTTTAGCCATGAATGTGGGGGTTGTCACCTGAGAGTACACTTGTGGATTGCCACCCAGGAATAAAGAGATTTGTAGGTCTTCACTGTTTTAGTTAGCTTCTAGTGCAGCCATGAGATAATATGGGCTCTACCAAGATTAAGTAAGTTGTTGGGGTTCATCCTGTTGTAAGAAATTGGGTGGTAGAATTTTAGGAGCGTTGAGTCTTGCTGATATGGGTGAATCTCTCTTCCCAAAGATCTTGTCTCATTCTTCTCACGGGGAGGATGTGTCTCAAGGTGAAAGTGCACAACCTCTGCAGAGTTAAAAACTAAGATCTCAGCCGTGTCCCCGGGTATGGGCAATTTGAGCTACTAGACGGAGTTGGTGCCGAAGTAGCTCCTCATCTTTTCTGAATGAAATAAAATACGGTAGAAACCCCTTATAGGGCGCATGGTGGTTTAGCCATGATGCCAAAATCAAACCTCATGGTGGTTTATCCATGATGATTTATCAAACTTCATGGTGGTTTAGCCATGATGACTTTTCAAACTTCATGGTGGTTTAGCCATGATGATTTATCAAACATCATGGTGGTTTAGCCATGATGATTTGTCCAACTTCATGGTGGTTTAGCCATGAATGATTGTACAAATGTGTTCGTTTCTTTTTGAAAATGATTTACAAACATAGGACAAAACTGACTTTATGCAAATATCCCTAGACTCCACCAGGCAAATATCATGTAGCTAGTTTATTCCTTAAAATTGCCACCATACAAGTGTCACTTGCCCTGTGGGACTGCATATTCCAACGTGCAGATGAATCAGAAGAGGAGTGAGGATTTCGTTTAGGATCTCGAGTCTATCGCCAACATGTTCATCCTGTGGCGCATGAAGTGAAGAAGGCTCATTGAAGATTTAATTCCAGTGTGTTTGCTTTGAAACTTTGTTATTTGGGCTAGTCCATGATGACTATGACAATTATAAGACTATTTTATTTCATATCCACTGGAACAACGTTGTAGAATGATGCTATTGCAATGAATGTTTCATTTTTTTCATGTGTATGCTATCAATGATCTCAGGAATAACATGTTATACATGTGTTCTATCTTTATTAAAAGGTAGGGCGCTACAAAATGGTACCAGAGCATACTGTTGCCTGTAGGATCGAGACCCTAAGTTTGGATTAGAACTAGGAAAAATACCCTAGGATTTAAAATCTACTTTCTTCAAACCTATAGAAATAGAACATCACATTTTAATCTTTCTCATATCCTCTCATCTATTATTCACCTTCAAAATATTCTTATCTTGTTTTCCATCAAGACATGGTTGGTGATAAATCATGGAGTGAAAGGAATAGTTTTCACATGACCTTTTGGTTTCAACATGAAGATCTACACTCAAGACAATTGAAGAACTTGGAGATATACCCAGACTTCATAAAAATCATAAACACCTCAAGACATCGAGAGGAGGATTTAAAGAAACCCAACAAGATATAGATGAGACCACCAATCTAGTTACCTTGTTAGAACAACGTTAACGTATTAGTGTATTAATCATAGAAATTATGTGTGTTATGACAATACCAGGTTGTTTGTTAAACCTTGATAATTGGAGTGATGAGTGTTTGTTGTGTGCTATTAGATGTTGTTTGTCTAATGAATTGACTTGCTCTGCTATCTTTGGGTAGGAACCTTCTTTAGTCTCTTTCTAAATATCTACTCAACAATTCTAAACCAAACCCAACACCATACCCCTTTACCAACCATAGCGAGTTTCTAAATTGGAGTGCAACAGCTGACTTGACACCCAAGACCACCCATTGAGACAACCATCCAATTGAGGAATACCAAAGATCTAAGGATTCCGTCCCTCTGTGTGAAGGAACAATCACATCCATGATCAAGACACCACCATCCTAAGGAGCAGGAAGTTTATCAACCAGTGATAATGGACATATGGAGTCTGATTCACATGAGCTATGTTTCTGGATAGCTTTCTACACCAGAAGGGCATATGAAGAAGTTGAAACTATTCAACTGGAGGTGCAAAGAGTTTACGCAACCCCACTAGTTGGAGAAACGATAGTTTAGTTCATGTTCGTCTTACATCTTGGAAACACTCTGTCAGACAAGTGAGGTTACCTAGTGTTATCATACGAGATTCACCGGACCAAGTACAAAGTAATGATGTGGGTGCGACGTGGAGTAGCTACCATGACGACTATTAATTTCATTCACTTTGTTATGAGGGATGATAAATCTAGAGTGAAATACATATTAGAGAGGCGACAACGTTAAGCCCGGACCATAGACCGGTAAGATGTAATAATAACCCTATGTTAGGCAAGTGTTGCTGAAACGTACTAAACTTTGGTGAAGACAAAGCCAATATTGGAGGAATCATGCAATAGAAGATATTGCCTACCCTGAGATATTTTTGTTAGAAATAGCTTGGTGTTTGCATTCAAGGGATACAACAACATGATGAAAGATCACCAAGGAAATGGGAACAAATTTGGTATGGACTTTATCAATGGATTACATCGAATCAAACCAGGGTATGGTTTTAATTGGGAAGTGGTTGATCGTCTGACAAAGATCGCACACTTTGTACCAGTAAAGACCACTTACACCAGGGTTAAGTCGGCTGATATATACATGAAGAAGATTGTCAGACTTCATGGTGTGCCAAAGAATATTGTGTCTGATAGGGATACCCAGTTTACTCCTCACTTTTGGAAGAAACTACATGAGTCCTTAGAAACCAGATTGGAGTTCTGAGTGTCTCATTCTCAAACAGATGGTCAGAGTGAGAGAGTGAATCAGATTCTAGAGGATATGCTCAAAGTGTGCACCTTAGACTATGGATCTAGTTGGGATGACAACTTACCATATGCATAATTTTTCCTACAACAACAGTTATCAACATAGTATTGAGATGGCACCATTTGAAGCTCTGTATGAGAAGAAAATGCACCACACCTTTGCTGTGAAGTGGTCTAGGAGAAAGAAATTTCTGTGGTCCTCACATCATCCAAGAAGCTGAAGAGAAGGTTAGACTGACCAAGGACTTCTGATTGACTCAAAGAGTGACCCCTCAGTGTCAAAGGTAGTTCAACATAAATCAGTTGGTCTACAACTCTACCGCGAGGGAACGTTCTACTCAAGTCATCTTGAGTAAAACCACATTCCAAGCTATGTGAATAGACTCATACTATTGGAAGTGAATGTGGGCATATAAAGCCATACATGTTGAAAACAGGGATTCAAGACCACAAATACCTACCAGGAGTGGATACATGATATACAAGGATATTATGGATGCTGAAGTGTGGCTCAACATCTAAAGAGATAGTAGACCCAATAGCCACATGGACAGGAGCTTTAGCTCACCCACAAAAGTTTCTTTTAAGGGTGGTAGTCACCTAGTTGTTTTGGAGCCCATTTACCCAAACTTATCTTCCTTTCTAGCCTTCCCAAATCTCGGGATGAGATTTCTTTTAAGGGTGGTAGTCTGTAACATCCCTAACTTTTGGGAAGAGAAAAAATCACAAAAATTTGAAACTTTTTGCTTCCATGTTAAACAAGTCACCAAAAACCAAATGAGATGCAAGAAACAAAAGAAAACAATACAGATTTCAATGAAATTGGATTTGGAATCCAAATTACCTTTCTTATTTAAACCCTAAGCCTATTTCAAATCTAGTATTCGTTATAAAGAGAAATTATTTCTCCTTAGAAAACCTCTTTACAAACATGTTTTCAACCCATTTATAACTATGAAAATGTTTATGATATTAAAAGTCAGAGAATTACTATCTCTAATATTTTCTCCATGCCTCCAAAAATATTTCATGTGAACAAAAATATTTTTACACTGCCCTTCAAATATTATATCAAGTAATAATCAATAAAGTGTTTATATAAATTATTTTGTTTTGAAAACAATTAAAAGACCTTGAAAACCAATATTTATATTTGAGACCACCTATCTTAATTTTATTAAACCCTATTTCAAACTATTTTCTATTTTCTATATAAAATGCTATTAAACACTTTTAAGAGGTTATACATTATTTCAAATTGAAAAATTCAGAAGTGTTGAAAACAACACAAACACGCTCTTATTTGAAAGAGTTTGTCTTTACAAGTTTTTAGAAATTGGTTTCATACAATTTGAAATTATAAAATAAAAATTATGAATTGTTAAATGAAAATAGGAAAAGAAAAATACACAGAACAAAAAAAGAGAGAAAAAAAGGCGAGCCAACCGAGTAGCCGGCCCAAGCCCATCTCCTTACCTACCACAGGGCGCAACGCGTAGGAGCCTAGAGGAAGCCCACCAGCCCGCTGATATGTCACAAACGTATCCTTAATTTCTGATGTTCCATGTTGTTTTCATTCCATATGCTACATGTTTTCCTTACACTTTATGACATTTTTATCGATTTCTCGGGACTAACCTATTGACAGGATGCCACAGAGCTAGTTCCTATTTTCTGCTATTTTTAGTTTCAGAAAAGTTGTTCTAGGAATATTCTTGGAATTGGAAAATTCGAAGCCCGGAAGTCTTAGAATTCCCGAAGGTAACACGGAGTCCCGAAGAGGCCCGGAGGGGGGCTAGAGGGGGCCACACAATAGGGCGGCGGGCCCCCTGGACGCGCCTAGGGGTGGTGTGGGCCCCTCGGGCGCCCACCGCCATCGCCCTTTCGCCCATATATCCCCCCGATGCGTGAACCCTAAAAATATACCACTTTTCTACGAAAAACACCCGAGGCCTCCGTCATCGTGAACCCGAGATCGGGAGGGTTCTGGAGTTCTCCGCGGCACCCCGTCAGGAGGGAAAATCATCACCAGAGGGCTCTACACCACCATGCCCGCCTCCGGAGTGATGCGTGAGTAGTTCATCCTTGGACTAAGGCTCCACATCAGTAGCTAGATGGTTGTTCTCTCCCCTTTATGCCTCATGTTTAGATCTCGTGAGCTGCCCTACATGATTGAGATCATCTTATTGTAATACTACATGTTGTGTTTGCTGGGATCCGATGATTATTGAATGTTATGTCTCTTGATTATCAATATATCATGTTATCTTCATATGTATGTTATTTATGATCTTCCACTCTCTCCGTTATTAGTAGATGCTCTGGCCTAGTAGATGCTAGTGACTCCAAGAGGGAGTATTCATGCTCGATAGTGGGTCCATGCATCTGTGCTCGAGTGACAGAAACGTGACGGATGGAGGATGTGTCATTGCCATTAGGGAGAAAACAATGATGTTTACTTTGTTTATGTTGTTTACATTACACACTTTGATTACTGCGATAATCTGTTGCTTGCAACTTAATACCCAACGTTTGTTCGGATGATATTTGGAGGGTGGATTATTAGTCATAGACGCAGTTGGACGACGGTCTATTTATCTTGTTGTAGTGCCCGCATGAATCTCATAGTAATCATCATGTCATGCATGATTCATTATCTATCAATTTCCCAACTGTAATTTGTTCACCACGCATGTTAGCTATCTTTTATGGAGAGACACCTCTAGTGAACTGTGGACCCCGGTCCATTTTCTCATACTGATAATACAACCGCTGCAATTAGTATTTTCACACTGCTACTGTTTTTTTCATATTGTTCTCATACTATTTTCCACACCATACATTTAACCTCTTTGTGCTCAGCAAAACTAGTGAGATTGACAACCTCACTGCTTCGTTGGGGCAAAGTGAATTTATTGTGTTGTGTAGGTTCCACGTTGCTGCTGAACCGATAGTGCGCCCTGCCACCTCAGCTGCATCAACCTTCGGAAGTTGCTTCTTTCTCCTACTGGTCGATTCAACCTTGGTTTCTTTTCTGAGGGAAGCTTGCTGCTGTGCTCATCAAACCTTCCTCTTGGGGTATCCCAATGAGTGGAAGAACCGCACCATCACCCACCCGCACGCAGCTCACCCTGCTTCTCACCCACTCTCTCACGCTGACAGGTGGGCCCCACATGACGTCACCGTGACATGTCCTTCTTCCACCTCCTCTCGTATCCCCCGCGCATGATCTCTTTGCCACGATCTCCACACCCATAGAACGAACGGTAGAGCCAGCGCCCTCTTTGAAAGTGCATTTGCATTTTATCTCTCATTTGTTTTGGAGTTGATAACAACATGATTAAGGTTCTAACAGTGCGTTTAAGTTATTTCAGAAAATATCATCTCGGCGCAAAAAGGAAGAGTGCAAATTGCCAAAGCCACCACACAGAGGTCTGTGCAGCGGTAGTACCGCAAGTACCAGCAAGTGGTAGTATCGCTAGTGGTACCGCCAGAAGTACCGCCAATATGATTTTGGCCTATGTTTCCAGCGCTACTAGTCCAATAGTACCGCTGGGACTAAGTTGTGTGGGGAGCAACACTCTCCATGGCGGTAGTACCGCTCCTTCCAGGAAGCGGTAGTACCACTGGCAGTACCGGTCAAAGTACCGCCAGGGGAGTTTTGCTCGGAGTAACCTTTAGGGTACTAGAGCGGTAGTGCCCTAGTACTACCTCCAACCACTTAGAGTTATTTCGAATTCGTGGCCAGCTGTAGTACCGGTGGGCCTAGCGGTAGTACCGCCGCTGGAAGTACCGTGGTTGCGCGGTAGTACTGCCCGCGCCCTTGAGCTGGGACTTCTCTAGTACCGCTTAGGTTGATGTTGCTGGCAGAGTTAAATCCTTTCTCTGCGTTGTTGGGAACCCCAAGAGGAAGGTGTGATGAGCACAGCGGTAGGAGTTTTCCCTTAGTTAAGAACCAGGTTATGAATCCAGTAGGAGAAAGAGAATCTTCGGAAGGTTGATGCCACTGACGGTGGTGCTGGCGCTTCACGGTGTCAGCAACAACGTGGAACCTACACACAACACAACCAAAATACTTTGCCCCAACGGTACAGTGAGGTTGTCAATCTCACCGGTCTTGCTGAAAACAAAGATTAGACGTATAGTATGGAAAACAATGTATGCTTGCAGAAAGTAAAGAGAGCAGGAAATTGTTGTGGTTTGTTTAACAGTGTGGAAAAATGGACCGGGGTTCATAGTTTCACAAGTGGTGTCTCTCCATAAAAGATAGCATGCTGGGTGAACAAATTACAGCTGGGCAATTGACAAATAGAGGTTGCACCGTAGTGCACAATATGACATGAAGATTACTATGCTATTTAGTGCGGGCATTACAACAAGATACATAGACCGACATCCATCTGCATCTATGACTAATAATCCACCCTCAGGTTATCATCCGAACCCCCTAAGGTATAAGTTGCAAGCAACAGATAATTGCATTAAACAAAGTGTGTAATGTAAGCAATGATTATGCACGCGGGCACTGAACCCGTAGGCAGGCATGGTGATGTAGAGGCCTCCGGTGATGATATCCTCTCCGGCAAGGTGCCGGAAACAGCTTCAGAACCCCCCTGATCTGGGGTGACGGTGACAACGGCTGTGGAACTTTTTCGGGTATTTTGATGAGGTGTTTAGGGTTTTCCATCCGGGGGGCTTAAATAGGCGAAAGGGCGAAGGCGGTGGAGGCCGGGGGGCCCCAGAACGATAGTTGGCGCGGCCAAGGGGCCGCGCCACCCTATGGTATGGCCCCCCTGTCGCCCCTCTTCGGTTCCTCTTCGGTCTTCTGGATGCTTCCAGGGAAAATAGGACTTCCGGGCTTCGAATTTTCCAATTCCGAGAATATTTCCAGAAAAACTTTTCTGAAACTAAAAAATAGTAGAAAACAGCGAACTGGCTCTGTGGCATCTTGTTAATAGGTTAGTCCGGAAAATCGATAAAAATGACATAAAGAAGGGAGAAAACATGTAGCAATTGGCATAATATGATCATGGAGCATCAGAAATTAGGGATATGTTCATGACGTATCAGTTGACAGCGCACGGTAGTACCGCTGACCCCAGCGGTAGTACCGCGAGGTGCAAAAAGGGTCAAACTGATAGTTGTGGGGAGGGGGCTATAAATACCCCATCCCCTTCTTCTCCAAAAAGTTGCTCGAACCAGCATTGAAGAGAAGTATTTATTGAGCCTCGAAAAGCTAGATTTCTCCCAATCCCTCCACCCAAACTCTTTGATACTTGGAGGATTGAAGGAGAAGACCCCGATCTACATCTTCATCGAGCCGATCTTCATTTCCCCCTCATTCTCTAGGGGGTCTAGTATAGGGTTTCCTTGTGGATAACCTAGACTCCATTGCTACACTTGTTGGTGATTGGTGATTGTTGGGAGCCCCCAATTTGGTTGTGGGTGTGTTCCGCAAGCTTGTTTGTAAAGGATTCGATTCCCGCCTCAAAGGAGATCAATAGTGGAAGGTGGACTAGGCCTTTGTGGCGGGGTTCATCGGAGAATAGGGTAAGGCTTTTGTGGCGTTGAGTAGGACTTCGTGGCGAGCTCACACCCCTCCAACGTGACGTACTCCCTTAACAAGGAGGAACTCGGGAATACATCGTGTCTCCGTGTGCTTCATATCGGTTACCTCGTTCCCTTACTCCTTTACTTGTGCTTGCATTGTGTTTGTGCTTGTTCTTGTCATATAGGTAAATTCACCGTAGTTGCATTATCTAGAGAATTTACCTTTGTGTCAAGCCTAATCTTGACGAAAAATTAAAACTGGTCGTAGCACCTATTCACCCCCCTCTAGGTGCCCTCACTATCTGTTCAATTGGTATTAGAGCATCAACTCTTTTATCGGGCTTAACCTCCTAAGAGTTTAGTATGGTCGATGATACGGAGGTTGCCGGTTCCGTGGTGCATGTCTCTATGTATGATCTCAATGAGTTGAAAAACTCATTGACTTCATCCATGGAGAGCATAATCGATGAATTGCGAACACTCATGTCGCAATTCATGAAAGCCAAGGAGCAGGAAAGATGAGAAAGAGGGGATAATGGTGACCCATCTAAATATGCTTCCGCTAAAGACTCCACCGATAAGGGTAAGGAGGGAAAAGGAGAATACCGCTCCGTAGAACGACACTATTCTCCCGACCCTCCCGCCCCACATCCTCATATAATCCCTAGAGGAGATTCACCTAAAATTGATGCACACTCTTTTGGTGAATGGCAATATTATATCGAAACTCACTTGAACTCTTCTTGTATAGAACTATGGAGGGTCACTCGAGATGGATACAAGACACATGACCCTAAGAACTTGACAAGAAGAGAAGCCGTAGATTGTCCACTCAAATACACCGCCTTGTCTATTCTTCAACAAGCCGTGGGTCCTAACCACATGCCTCATCTTCAACAATATTCCACCGCTAAGGAAACATGGGACGCTCTTGTCGTCATGTTTGTGGGCAGTGAGAGCATGCAAAGGAATAGGTATGATGCCTTAAGCAATGAGGCCGAAGGGTTCTATATGTATGATGGTGATAGCCATGAAGACATGTACCGAAGGCTCAAGACTCTTGCCACCGCATTCCACAATGTCGGTGCCAAGTATATTGATGATGCTTGGATCAAAATAAAGTACATGATTGCTCTCATGGCCTTCGTGCCCACGGACTTGAAGAGCATTCAAGGAAGACATGACTTTGCTTCGTTGACCTCAACTCAAGTGATGCAAGAGGTGTTCTCCTATCAAGTGCAAACCAAGAATGCTCTTGACAACTGTGCTAGAGCCCTAGGAATGCACAAAGGGGCATCAGTTGCTTTGAAGGCCAAGGTTGTGTCAAGATAGGTTGAGTATGAAGAAGATTCCTTTGATTACTTGGCTCCTTTGAAGGATCAAGAATATGACCCCGTGCTCAAAGATGTCATTGCTCTTACCGTGTAAAAGTTTTGGAAGAATCCATCCAAGTCCAAGGCATATGTTGAGGAGAAGACCAAGTCTCGCTATGGAAACGAAGGGACTCAAAGAGTGAGGTATTTCTTCAATTGTCAAGATAAGCACCATTTCATTGCGGAGTGTACCTATGAAAATAAATAACTCCGTGGTGGCAAGCTCATTCGCAAGGACAAGTCAGATTTCTTACAAGAAACCTCACTTCAAGAAGAGACCATTCAACAAGAAGTCCCCCACCAAGTTTGTGCTAGTGACTCAACAGGAGTATGATTCCGGAAGTGATGAAGAAGAAGAAACCACAAGTGAAGTGGCTGCTCTTGCTATTTATTCAACTCCATCATCTTCATCTCTCTTTGAATCCCCCAATGAGAATCATCCTCACCCCAATGCCAAGTGCTTCATGGCTAAGGCCTCGGAGGTACCACCGTCTCCAAACTCTAAGACCCCAAATGTATTGGAAAATCATGCTAGTCTTAGAGTAGAAGATGAAATTGTCTCTTTGGAACGTTTTATGTCTAACGTGCAAGGGGAGACCAAGAAGTAATTGGGAGAGGCACATGAAGCTCTTGATAAGAAAGGTGAGATTGAAAGAAGGGACGCGGATGAGATAGCATCTCTCTCCTTGACTCTTGAGGAAGAGCATGATGGTAGAGTTTCTCTTGAAGAGGAACTTGAATCTATTGAAGAGTTACATAATGAACTTGTTTCTAATATCACTAAGGAACGTGATCTTGCAATTTCTAAATATAAAAAGGCTAAAAAGGATAAGGTCGAGTTTGGGGTTGGTCATGATAAACTAACCGAGGAGTTTGAAAAGCTCACCAAGGCTCAAAAGGCTTTGGAGAGACAACACTCTACCCTCAAAGAGTTACATGAACAACTTCAAACTCAACTTAATCAACTTAACAACTCTAGCACCTCTACTTCTTCTTGTGATCATGCAAATATTATTGCGGAAAATGCTAGGTTGAAGGATGATCTTGCAAGGCTCAAGGTCAAGATCCCTCAAGTTGAGGAGGTGGTGACCTCAAACCCACAAGTGGTTGTTGCTAGACCACAAATGAGTGCTCCTAAGCCACAAGTGAGCAAACAAGGTCTTGACTATGTTGCCAAGAACAATAACAAGAAGAAGAACAACAAGAAGAAGGCCAACAATGGTGCTTCGGGTGGTATTGTCATTAGGGACAACACTACTCGTAGCACTCCCGCACAAGCCAACAATGTTGCTTCGAGTGGTGGTGTCATGAGGAACAACACTACTCGTAGCATTTCCGCGGGAACTAACAATCCACACCATTTCTTATATATTGATTATTATGGTGTTGTGAAAGCTAAATATGCTGGTCCTATCGAGGGTTACATTGACTATACCATTTGGGTTCCAAAGACCCTTGTTGCTAACATGAAGGGACCCTCCTCGGGTCCTAACTCTAGTCAATGATCTCTTGCAGGACTATGCTTCCGGTGGGTCTAAATGGATAATTTATAGTGGATGCACTAGACATATGACCAGAAGCAAAGAACTTGTGACAGAGTTGCGCCCAAATGATATTGATGCAACCGTCACTTATGGAGACAAGTCCAAGTCTAAGGTATCGGGGTTTGGAAAGGTTGTGATTTCTCCTGATATCACTATCATGGACGTCATGCTTGTTGAATCCCTTGGTTACAATTTACTTTCAGTTCGTTCATTAGGGAAGGTGGGTTTGTCCGGCTTCTTTGATCCTGATATTATGGTCCTTTTGAGGAGCAAGACTCTTGGCGTCGCATACGTGGGACATGTTGAAAATGAGTTGTTCGTGTTGGATTTTTTGAAATCTACCAACTCTCAATCAATCTGTCTTTTCGGAAAGGCGGACGTGGGGTGGTCGTGGCATCGCCGCTTATCCCATGTCAACATGACAACTTTGCAAAGTCTTCACAAAGGTGGCCTTATCCTCGGACTAAAAGAAAATGTTTCCTTTTCCAAAGATCGCGTTTGTAGGTCGTGTGTTGAAGGAAAGATGCATGATGCCGCCCACAAGGCCAAGAGTATTATCTAATCAAAGAGGATCTTGGAGCTTCTCCATGTTGATCTCTTTGGTGTCGTGCCCGAGGCAAGTCTTGGAGGCAAGAAGTATTGCTTGGTGATTGTCGATGACTATTCAAGATGCACTCGGGTCTATTTCTTCAAGTGCAAGAGTGAGACCCAAGAAACTATCATCGACTTCACCAACCAAGTGCAACATCAACATATTGTCCAAATCATGGCCATTAGGAGTGATCATGGCTCCGAGTTCAAGAACTACACTTTGAATGAATTCCTTAGTGATGAGGGTATTCGTCATCAATATTCCGCTACCTACACCCCTCAATAAAATGGTGTATCCGAGCGGAAGAATAGAACTCTATTGGATATGGCAAGGACCATGTTGGTGGAGTACCCTTCTCCCCAATATCTATGGGCTGAGGCCATTTCCACCGCATGCCACTCCTCCAACCGCCTCTACATCCGCAAGGGCTTGGATAAGAATCATATGAGATCCTCACCGGCAACAAATCCAACGTCTCCTACTTCCGTGTATTCGGTTGTAAGTGCTTCTATTTGATCAAGGGTGTTCAGTTGTCTAAATTTCAATCCAAAACTATTGAGGGTATATTTGTTGGTTACGGTGCCGAATCCCACAATTATAGAGTATTTGACAAAGCCTCACGGATTATCATAGAATCTTGTAGTGTGGTTTTCGAGGAAAATGATGGCTCCCAAGTGGCGCAATTTCATGTTTCTAATGTAGATGTTGAAATGCCTCAAGAAGCCATAGGAAGGATGGGTGTGGGATTTTTCCGCCCCATTGAGGGACACCTTATGGCGAATCAAGAAGGACTATGCTCTGCTCAAGTGGATCCCTCCTCTACAATATAAGAACAAGCCAATGAGCCAAGTGATGCACCTAACCAAGAACATGTTGAAGACCCTCCTCTCATTGACCAAGTTACTACACAAGATGCAACCACTCCTATCATTCAAGCTAGTCAAGGTTAAAGTCAAGATCAACCATCCTCATCCTCCTCTACTCAAGTTGAAGCTAGCGTTGAAGATGTTGTTGATGATGATGATGATGATGATGATGAAGGCCAAGTTGGTCAAGACGATGACCCAAATGATCAAGATGATCAAGTGATCCCTCATCGCAATAATGAGGAAATCGAAGCCCGTCGTGCTAGAAGGATTAGAAGAGCTTTGAAGCATATTGATGCCCAAGACAACAAAGTTTTGGAAGATGTTCAAGATAGAAGATCCACAATAAGGCATTTAGCACATTTTAGTGAGCATAAAGCTCACATAGTGGAATCAAAGAAGGTGTTTGAAGCTATTGAGGACTCCGATTGGGTTGAAGCTATGCATGATGAGCTCAATAACTTTGAGCACAATAAAGTTTGGAAGCTAGTTGAAAATCCCAAAGATTGCCACAATGTTATTGGCACTAAGTGGATATTCAAGAACAAACAAGATAAGCATGGCATTTTCATAAGTAACAAGGCAAGATTGGTGGCTCAAGGCTACACTCAAGTGTAAGGCATTGACTTTGATGAGACCTATGATCCCGTGGCTCGCCTTGAGTCCATATGTATCCTTATAGAATATGCATCTTTGCATAATTTCAAGTTGCAACAAATGGATGTCAAAAGTGCTTTATTGAATGGTCCACCAAAAGAGGAGGTATATGTTAAGCAACCTCCGGGGTTCCAGAACCTCAACTTTCCTAACCATGTCTACAAACTTGATAAGTCGCCTATGGACTTAAACAAGCACCACGTGCGTGGTATGATCACCTTAGAGAGTTATTGGAAGACCGTGGTTTTGAAGTTGGGAAGATCGACCCCACCCTTTTCACAAATAGGGTAAAGGGAGATATTTTCATATGCCAACTCTATGTTGACCATATTATCTTTGGCTCAACTAACCAAACTTTTAATAACGAGTTATCAAAGCTTATGACTGACAGGTTTGAGATGTCCATGATGGGAGAGCTTAAATTCTTTCTTGGCTTTGAGATCAAGAAATTGGCTCGTGGGATTTTCATTTCTCAAGCAAAGTACACCCAAGACATGCTCAAGAGGTTAATTTCCAAGGTGCAAAGATGAAGCTGTCTCCTATGCAAGTCAAATGCCACCTCAAGCGTAATCCGGATGGTAAAGATGTGGAACAAAAGTTGTATCGTTCTATAATTGGTTCTTTGCTTTATCTTTGTGCATCTAGGCCCGATATCGTTTTGAGTGTAGGTGTGTGCAAGGTACCAAGCGGATCCTAAGGAAAGCCACTTAGTGGCGGTCCGTAAAATCTTTCGGTATTTGGTTGATACCTCAAGGTTTGGTTTGTGATACCCAAAGGGGGCACAATTTTCTCTCAAGGGCTACACGGACTCGGATTGGTCCGGTGATCAAGATGATAGGAAGTCTACTTCCGGGGCTTGCCAATTTCTTGGTAGGTCCTTGGTGAGTTGGTCTTCCAAGAAGAAAAATTGTATATCTCTCTCCACCGCCGAAGCCGAGTACGTGGCGGCCGCTAGTGCTTGCACCCAATTGCTATGGATGAGGCAAACCCTAAAATAGTATGATTTTCACTTGGATAAGGTGCCTCTCATGTGTGACAATGAAAGTGCCATCAAGATCGCCTACAACCCCCTGCAACACACAAGGACGAAGCATATTGAGATTCGTCATCATTTCATCTGGGATCATGTGGCAAGAGGTGATATTGAGCTAGCATATGTCCCCACCAAGGATAATCTCGCGGACATCTTCACGAAGCCTCTCGATGATGCAAGATTCTTGTTCTTGAGGAATGAGCTAAATATCATTGATTCTAGGAGTTTGACTTGAAGATCTTGCACACACCCCTATAGTTGGTACGTGTTTTGGTTTAGGTGTAGGCATGGACATAGGGGGAGTGTTATCCTAACACATTGGGTTCTCCCTCCCCCCATTATGCCCAAAGCAAACATTCATTGTTATCTCTCTTTTTCTAATGTTGAATTGTGAGCTTCAATGTAGAGTGTTGGCCATGCACCCAAGATATATCTTTGCGGTGACATACCATAATCTCTCACATGGTGGCTTAGGCCACCAACCTCTTCTCTTGAAGAGTTGGTTGTTGTTTGGTTCTTATTTGGATTTTATTTGACTTCTTTCTCTCTTTTTTTGAGTCCTTTTTATCGTTTGGGAAACACACTCTCTCTTTTCCTTATTCGAGTTTTGTTTTCCTTGCAAAAGCTTGAGTGTGTAGTACCATCCTAGTTTGAGCTCTTGTCCCAAGCCTCATGTGTCCCACCCTCAAACAATTTCTCCTCCAAAACTTTTATCTCTTGATCTCCTTTCGTAGGAAGGAACCTGGCTAGCGGTACTACCGCCAGTCGCAGCGGTACTACCGCTACAACTGACAATAGCACCCAGAGAATGGTACTACCGTGTATCACTGACGGTACTATCGCTGAAGGAAATCGTGCCCTGCACAAACTCCAGCAGCGGTACTACCTCGCGGTACCGGTAGCCCCAGGTGGGCGGTACTACCGCTGAGCATAGCGGTACTAGCGTTGTGGTAAAAATCCTCGGGGTTAAATACGGAACTGGGAGAGGGATTTACCTTTTTACCTCCTCTCTCCCTCATTCATCCCCCACATCAAATCTCGCCGCGCCGATCCTTCCATCCACCGGGGAGGGCTCTCTTCGGCGATCGAGTGCTCCTCTCACGCCGGAGGAAGCTCGGGGACCACCTCCAACCTCTTCTCCACGACGATGAGCTCCGGTAACCCATTCAATCTCTCTCCCTCGAGTAATCTTGTGAGATGAATTTGTTTATGGTTTTAGAGATCTCCTAGTCTAGAAGTAGTTTGATGTGCTGCCTAGATGAGTAGAATCCTTAAGACTTGTTAGTGCAATTTGTCCCGGTT